>VXBI01011564.1:936870-1157551 GCA_013397375.1 Toxostoma redivivum
GCCGCCTCCCGCCGCGGGGAACGGCTTGGCTGGAGCGGGCTTAATGGCCGCTCCCTCCCGCTTTTCCTCCCTCCCACTCTTCCTGCCCGCCCGCCCCGGAGTTGCTGGGAGTTGGACGCTGGGAGTGGTGCGGTTCCCTAGCCGCGGAGGGGAGGCAGCTGCCCGGCCGAGCGTTCGCTNCGCCCCGGTACGCCGCTGGATACAGCCGGGGCGGGAATCGTGAGCAGGCGGCGGCTTCCGCCCGGCCCGGAGAGCGAGCGGCCCTTCGGCCCCCGGTCCCGTCCTCCTCGTCCACCAGTTGATCAAAGTTTGGCTGGGCCGAGGCGGGGAGCTGCCCGGACAGCGTTACTCCGTCCTCGCTCCCTCCGGCGGCGTGTAGTCAAGTAGGAAGGAGCGGACACCTCCCGCCTCTCCCCGCCTGCCCTCTCCTCCCCGCGGCTGGGACTCTGGATAGGAGGAGCCGGAGGAAGAGGAAGATGACGAGTGGGTGCAATTAGCCTAACAAGGGACGGGCGGCGGAGGCGGCGGCGTCCCCGCGCCGAGGACTGACACATCTGCTCTCTTTCCTCCTCCAGCCATGAAGGCAGAAGCTGGGGAGCGTAGCTGAAGCCCAGGCTCTTCCCTATGGCAACCGCGTGAAGGGGCCGCCCCCCGTCCCCCGGCGGCGGAGCTGGGCTGGCCGAGCCTCGCCTGGTGTGCGCGAGTGANCCCCGGGCCGCCCCTTGGGCCCCTCGCCCCCTGGCCCTGCGGGCAGAGCGTGGTGGCCGCTCCCACGCCCAACCTGCCCGTTCTGCAGGAGCGCTTCGCTGGGCGCTCAGGGCTTCGTCCTGTCACATTCCTTTNTCCCCGATGTGGGCTCCAGAGGATTTGCGCCTCCTTTGTAACCGGGAATGAAATAATGGCGACCCGGTGGGCAGCGGGGCCACCCGGCGGAGATGGAGACAACGAGCCCCCCCCGGGCGGCGGCAGCGGCGCCGGCGGCCAGGTAGGAACNATTTTTAGTAGAAATAAGGGTCTGGCCTCTGTCAGCATGTACCCAGTGCTTGCCACTCTCCTGTCTATCCGCAGCATTTGTTGCTGGAACGATCCTCTGTGTGTTTAGTTCAGAAACTTAATAGCATGCCCTATGGTGGCAGCATTGCATGTTTTGACTTGCAAGACAAAGTTTTTAACACAGTACCGTGTCTGATCCTTCTGTGCTCCCTATTAATAGTAATGTCTCTGAAACAACTATTGGCTTTAGATTCAACAAAATACATATAACAGCTTCAGTAGACTTAAGATTTGTCTTTAACTTGATTTACAAAGACAAACGATGTTGTATTTCTCAAAGTTAGAGTACATACGTTGTGCTGAAGAAAAACCTGATTTAAATCTGCATAGGGCTATGAAATATATGCCCTTTATGTAGACATTTCCCTTTTATTTGCTGAAGGTGAAATACAATTCAGTGATTTTTAGGCATACAGAAGTTTAATTTAAAAGTGTGGGTGGTTTTTAGTTTGGTTGTGTCTTTTTATTTTGTGTGATTTTTTTTTTTCCTTCCTTTCCTGAGTTTTGGTTTACTGCTATCTTGAATTCACCCTTTTGCCTTGGTTTGAAAGTGTTACATATGGTATTGTAGGATTTTCCTTTCTGCTATCACCTCAATTAAGAGGTTCCCACAGTCTCTTAAAGCCAGGTGGGTTAGGTGAGGATAAAATCAGAGTCTTAAATAAGAGCACAGAAGATGTTAAGACTTTGTGATAAAATACAGCTGAAAAACAGCGCTATGTTTGGAGAATCTGTTCTTCAATACTGTTCAGATAATGTGGGAAGGAGAAAACTGCACGTCTAAGGGTAAAAATTAATATTTTATTTTTATTTCTGTCACATTGAAACTTGTGGTCTTTGGCACTGGCCCTTGTCATAATCTACCTCTCGCTGTGGTGGTAAGCCTTAGCAAGGCCTATGGCACTATTGGAGCTCATCATGTTAAAGCTGTCTAATTGGGGACTACTAACAGGCGTGGAATTGCAAAATGGACTGCTCTGCCTGTTGTTTTGCCAGGTACTTACATGTTGGAGTTAAAATGTAACTGGTAGAAAACATGCGCTCCAACCTGTGATTGCCTTAATCACAGCAGGCCTGATGTAATCTGTGCTTGAACTCAGACAGCCCTGGTGAATGTCTGATCAAGGTTGTAGTGCATTCTCAGTTGTCTTCGTGTAATATTGCTGCATGTCTTAAAGTTCAGTTTATTTTCTTACAACTTTACTTCCACAGATTGTGTAAAATGCCAGGAGATTGAGGATTTGTGGCTTGACATCTGCTCTCTTTGTTTGATGGAATAGTTACTGTGTACAGTGCTTCATGTGCTATATGTGAACAAATCCCTTTAATTTTTAATTGAAGTCTCTCTTGTTTGTATTGAACAGTAAGAGTGGCTTTTCTGTTTGAAAAATCAGAAAACACCTTTAATGGAAAAAAATTACTCTAAAAAGGGACTTCAGGTTTTCTGGGTAATTACTGCAGTTGCAGGGGTTTATAGTATTCTAGTACTGATATACAATTTTGGAAAATTATTTATGTTTTTGGGACACTGGATCCCATATGGTGTTTGCATTATAATGCAGTAATTAAGTAATCTACATCTAATGTTTAGGTGTAGACCTGTACACATAGCAGGTGTCACAAGGAAGGCTCCAGGTATAGCCGTTGTTCACCACAGTCAAAGGAGTTGCAACAGAAATTAGGATTTTCAGTCAGTTTAAAGTTTTGGAAATGCATAGCTGTAGTCATCAAGTTTTGAGAAAGAGCTGAAAAACTTGTCCTCTAGCTTCAAGATCATCAGTGGTCAGACTAAGAAGGTGAATGTCTGTCTGGGAAGTGGTGCTTCTGTGGATCTTTGTGTACACAGGTAGGAGAATAGAGGACATGCGATCTGAGTCCTCTGGATACCGTGTGTTGGTCGATAACTGTTTTGTTTTCAACGCCTGCCTACTCTGATATTAAATTCTGTGTGGTCATGCCTTACCATGTTTTCTATTTTTATTTTCACTTAATCTTTTTTTTTGTTTTCCCTTTGACACTGTACCTGGTGGTCTTTCTCACTTCAGAGCCTCTTCCCTGAAATGATTGTTGCGAACAAAGGTTGCACATTCAGGCTTGCAGGCTCCATCTGAACATGGAGCGCCTGTTCAAAGGGACAGGTCACGTATTCTGGGCTCCTGGGGGAGCTGGCAGAGAGGGCCAGGGACTCTCAGGGCTGTTTGCCATTCTGTTTGAAATCTGACACGCATTTACAAATGGAAGAACTGCTGGGCTTATGTTCATAAGGACAGATAAGTGAGAGCATGTTCTTTCTGGCTTTTAGATTAATAAGTATTGGCTATCTCTGTTCCATCAGGTTGTAGCAGTATTTTGCTGGAGAGTTTAAGCCTTGCTGAGGTACAGGCAGTACTGCTTCAGTCACAACATCCCACCTACAGGCCTATCCAGATTCGAGGCTGGTACTGGTTTCTTTGTTAGTGTAAATTTAATTTCTCATCCTTTACTTAGAAAGGCACAACAAAAAGTACTTTTATTTTTTGGGTTGTTTCTTGCTTTTCTGTTCCTACTGTTTTGCATTTAAAGAAGTGCTGTGTCTCTTTGTGGTATAGTTTACTGTTAATCTGTATTAAAAGTACATTCTGAATATTAAATGCAGGTTGAAGAATATATTAAACACAGTGTGTGTGTGGCTTTAAAAGCCAAACTTTAATTCTTAAGAATACTATTTCCTAAGTTTATGAATACTAAATTGAATGCTAAAAATACTTTATCAAATAATTTTATTAAGACTGATATTTTTCTTTTGGTTTTGTTACATGTTTTTGTTTTGCTTAGCAGGTGGGTTGTTAGGAATAGCGAACGGTCTTTAGTGATTTCCAAGAGCTTCTGTGTTCGTCAAAAGTTAGGAATACATTTCCAAAGACTTCTGTAAAAAAGAAAGAGGTTTATCAGTAATCACACTTTGTAATCACAGCTATTCAATTTCAGAGAAGAAGAAAACCCCACAATATTTTTACTCCTACACCTTATCAGAGAGAGTGCAACTGCGTAAACTGAAGAGAAGCATGTGCTGGATCAGGAACCAGAGAAGGGCAATGATGGCACTAAAAATAGAAAATCATTTGCCTACTTGCTAACAATAATGAGTAGATCGTTTGCTATTTTAACAGCCTGGTTGGGATGACGTTGGTAAACTTTCAGTGGTGACTCCCAGGTGTTACATCTCTCCACCATCAGAGCAGAATGTTAGTTTTCTGTAATTGTGCCTGTAAACTTGTGAACTGTTCTGGAACTCTGTGTTGTTGGGTATTAATGCTTTTTCTATGCCTGATACTCAGACGCTGGAAAGCTTAATCATAATGTTAAAGATCAGAATTAGAAAAATCCATTTGTAAAATTTTATATGTCAAATAGTACACAATATTGGTTGTTAAAAGTGTACATTACTTAGGGTGATAGAGAATTCTGCACAAAGCTTCTGTTTAATAAATTCAGTATAAATACCAGCCTTACCAGGAGTTTTGGTTGCAGCTGTTCAAAAAGCTTGAGTCAAATCCTGTTTAATCATGCAAGCATAATGCTGACTTCTGCTCTGATTTATGTCAGCATAAGCCTAGGATAATTTGACAAAACATGGACCTCTTCCATGAAGAAATGTTATGCATTTGATAAGTGACAATATGTAGCAGGGAATAGTTCCTTCAAGAAAAGGAAGGTATCTGCCTTCTAATGTTACTGCATTTAATGTGTTTTTCTAAAGTGACTTCCACTTAAAAGACTTTGTTGATTGTACCACTTTGGTATAATTGTCTGAAAAAAATACTTTTGCAAGAGAAATGCAGTGCACTGAGAGTATCTTAAACTGTATCTGCATGAAGTAACTGCTCTTACTGCATGCAGTATATACGTTGTACAACTGAACTTTTTTCTTTAACAGGTTTGACAAACATCAAAGCACTAAGTTGCCTTTTTTATCTGTATAAGCTATTTTTAATGATTTTTATTAAGATGCAAAAACAAGGCTTGCTTCTTCAGACATTTTATGTCATTTGTATGTACTTACACACTAAAACAATTGAGAGAACAGTTGGGGAAGAGGAGCTATTTCATCTTGCACACTGTATGCATTTGTAATCTTGTCCCTCTTGTATCTTTGGAAATAACTGAGCAGTATGGGCTCTGAAAAGAGTAAAAGCTGGTATTTTTTTTCTTTAATTCTGTGACTACCTACATATGTGGCTGTGTAAATGATGATTATAATATAAACATGTTAAACCTGTGAGCCTTACTTAAAGAAAAAAAATTATCTTTCCAAGGAAGTCTAAGTAGCAGTGCTAGGATAAGCTGTTAGAAATATATACTGGTGCTTTGGTTTTTTTCTCTGATAACAACTGGAAGGAAAAAAATGATGTTTTCTGGCATTCAGAGGTTGTGTGCTATTCTTCCTTGCAGTTGTTTGTGTGCTAAATTGCATCAAATAGGAAGCAGATATAAAAAATTATGAAATTATGTAAAACGAAAACAAGATTTATTTCTTGTGATTAGCAGGAGTCATTGTTTTTAAAAAAGCATGAGTTAACCCTGGTGTAAATGTTGAGGCTTCTAAACTGCATTGAAACAGTCTGGATTGACAGTACTCCAGAAGTCAGTCTGGGCTGTTAGATACAATTCCATGACTGTGGAAGCTGTCAGAACCTATGATCTCGTCAAAACCTTGAACTTAGGACCTTGCTGCAAAGGAAGTGTTTGTTTGCCTGCCACAATAGATAATGGATATATACTAAAAATATGTTATGCTAAGCATAATACACGGGCAGTGGATGCGAGTTATGATGTCTGGTCAGCTTGATTTCTTTCTACAGAAGTCTTGTAACACTTTGACTGTTTATAATTATGAAATGTAGATTGTTGTAAATGCTGGGCTTTTCTGCTGTCCAAATCCTTCTTATGTCTTGTAATTTTTATTATTTTTGCAGATACTCCATGGGTATTTTTTGCCCATCACCCAGTAGCGGGCACATACAGTAGAAGTATAATGAGTGGTAGCAGTGACATCAAAGAAGCTTAGATTGTGTTCATGTCAGAGGCCTGACACAGCTTGTAAACCTGAAAGTGCATAATCTTAGCGTTGCAAGGTGGCATTAAGCTATTTTATGTATACAGTTCCTGAGTACATAAAGGTTATTTAATGGGGAGGCTTCCTCTGTGGTGTGTTCTTCCTTTTTGTTGGTTTTTTGTTTTTTTTTAACCATTGTGAAATACATTTTTCATTTACTTTAATTACATGGGAACTCTGGCTTCTCCCTGTTTTGCTGTTTACTTTGGTAACAGGGAAGCAATTTTCTGAATTTTTTGTTTGATGACTACTGTTGGATTTGAGGAGGACTCTTCTGGGGAGGTGATACTAGAGTTAAGTGATTGGATCACTTGGTAATAGGATGGTAAAGATTAGGCACAACTGTATGCTTTGTTTTCTGCTTCTTTGTGCTGGGGGCTAGAACTACTGCATTTTTCTGAGTTGATGTACCGTGTTGTTCTGTATGCCAGGGAACTGTTCAGCAGAAAGTGTTGCTGCTTTACATTTTCTGTTCTAGATTTTTGCATTGAGAACTTGTAGATCAGAAATACTTTAGTGAGCCTTGGGATCTCTTGCTGCCCCTCTCTACAGCCTGTTTGAGAAAGCCTGATGTAAATCATGTTAGTAAATATTTGGTGCTGGGCATGAGGGGTTCTGTGTGGGCATTCTGGAAAAACACGAACAGCTGTTTAGATTTTGACTCTGGCTTGCAACCATGAGTGTACACCTTTGGGAGTGTAGGTAGTAGGCTTATTTTTGTTCTAAATTTCTTTATTTCCATATTTTCCATATTTTTATTTCTTTATTTTCCAGCAGCTGCTGCTTTGGTGAGAGTGAATGAGGTGCCTCCTTAGAGGACATGGCTAATTACAGATGGACATTTTCTTTCATGTGTGTATCATTTGCATAATGTGTTAGGACACACAGTATGGACTGCATTAAGCACTAGCAAACATGCTGTAGGGAATAATCTTGCACTGGCATCATGGAGTTGGCTGGATAACATAATCTTACATATTTTGAATTTTGAGGTTTATATTTGTCTGTTTGAAGGACCAGGGGTAAGAAATCAAATAGAAAACTGTATAAACTATATTGAGGAGAGAAATTTTGAATGCTTCTGAGTGACAGTTGCAGTTGGTACAAATAGGTTGAAAAGAGAAACCTGGACTTGTGCGAGGATTTTGGTTTTTGCTTGTTTGCTGTGGTTTCTTTGGTTTTTTTTTGGGGGGGGTTTGGCTTTTTTGTGGGGTTTGTGTTTTTTTTTTTTCGGGGGCGTTATTTTTTTTTACCTAATGGAAAAGGCAGTGTGCCATCCTATTTGTATGTATATGTATCTCTTTGTACACTTTGAAATACTATTTTTTATTAAAACTTTGTTGCAAACCACTCACCCTTTAAAGGACTGTGTTTTGTTCTCTTCTAGTTGAGTTTTTCATCTGTATATTTGGGACTTTTTGGTGTCGCGAAGTTTGAGACATGAGAGCGAGTGATCCTGTATAAAGTTTTAAAAGAATCAAAGCTTCTTAAATTTCCTTACATGTTAATGTTGAATATATCTGCGTAGTTCTCTTAGTCTAAGTGCAAGGGCAGAAAATACTAAAATTCAAATGCTGATGTGATTTAAAACTTTGAGGTGAATAGGAATACAACTTGTTCTGTCCATGGGATGAGCTAAAAGAATCTTAAATTCTCAAGAATCCCTTACAGACCATTTGGCTTGTGACAAATAGATACAGCCTTCTCAGTGATACATTCACAGCATTGAGGTGAGCTCCTTAGTTTTGAAAACTAAAACTGAGCGCAATCTACAACTTAAGTTGCAGTTTTATATTGGAAAACTGCACAGAGAGATGTTAAAAAAACAGTTATGGAGCTAAAGTAACGTGTATTTCAAAACTATAACATAATTCAAGTTATCTTTGAGGAAAATACAACATTAAAACTTGTTCAAGGTCTGTTCTGATGTAATGGAGTGTGAAAGGGGTTGATTTCCTAAGAAGCTTGACAGATATTTAAGTGCAATTCTTTAATGAAAGTCAGTGGTAATTTAGACGCGTTTAAATGTATATGTCCTCAGTTACATAATGTTAAGAGGGCTAGAGGTCAGTCAGTGCTTGCAGGAGCATGCAAGGTTATCAGAATTTCTTTTTGATTCAAGAATTGAGAACTGAAACATTTTGTTGTTGTTCTTTTTGGTCAGCAAAAGAAGCAGCAGGTTTAGTATGTGCACCTCAAGCAGATGACTCTTCTTACCTGTGGGTTCTGACCTGTTTTTTGTAAGATAAAGATCTGGTTAGGGTTATCTCCAAAAGAAATGCTGCAGTTTCCATGTAACAAGCTGTCCCTTTGCATTTCATGCTTTGTTATTGTTGTTGTGCTTTTCTTCTCAGCTCTCTAATTTTGATGCAAGTTTAATAGGGAGCCTGTGACTCTAGTAAAAAGTATTTTCATGTATAGCCGCAAACATTTCTTATTCATCAATGGCTGTAAAATCTGACTTGTTCCTTCTTGCATGCATTTTAAAATTTTATTATCCTCAATCACCATGGTAAAAGGTGAGTAAGTAAACTTTGCCCGGAGTAATCAATTTCATGGCAATTTTACAGGCCTTCTGCTCCATTCTCTTACTTGCACTGTTTTTGTATGGGTCTGTCTAAATACAGTCTCATATTTTCTGTATACTTTAGTTATTTGTTTAAAATATGTTGGAGAAGTTGCTTCAGAGCTGCTTCTGAATTGGGATTTAAAAATGATCTTTCTTTTCTTAAGGAAAGAAGAATGAATGCTTGTGTTCTGGTCTGAGGGTATTAAAGTTTCCCACCTTGCCAAATTAACAATAATACGAAGGTTGGAAGAGTGAAACAAATAAACATGAGTAACCTTCAGTATTCCTTGCAGTCTGTGCATCTGAATCAGATGCTGGGTAATTCAGTAGCAGTAAGTAGTTTGGCAAGCTGATACTCTGATCCTCATGTCATGGAGGCAGTCTTACAAGCTCATTGCTTGCATCTCTTTTGTTAGCATTTTAATTTTTTTTAAAACATGCAAAGTAGTATTCCTGCTTTTTAAAAATACTGCATGCAGAACCAAAATGGTCCTTGTAGCTGAGTCTGTGGCAACAGGGGGCTTTTTCTGTATGAAAGTGTTATGAAACACTATGTTGTATAATGGAAGCTAGTCAATACAAGTAGCATTTTGTAGCCCATGGCCTTTAGGTGTTGGATTTTTGTGAGTTCAGAACTGTAGATGGTTTTAAGTAGTTTTCTCTCCATTTGCACTGTGACTGATGCTATGATTCAGCTGTATATCTAAACAGGTGTGGTAACTGTCTGCTGTTTTCATGAGTTTAATGGCAATGAAGAGGTAAAAGTGCTTCTTTTGTTATCTTTCTTTGTAGAGAACTTTTGCTCGCTGATAGTTATTTAGTGAAGATGAATTGTCTGTGTGGAAATGCTGAAGGACTTTCTTCAGTGCTAGTTGATAGAAAGTGCGTAAATGTCAAAGTATTATGTCATGTAAAATACTGAGAGGTAATGATTAACCAGGAGCTCATGGGTGAAATCTTAAAAGTTCTGGTAGGTAACTCCAAGGATTAAACAGCACCTTAAGGCTTGTTGTTGTTCAAAGGAGCAAACTGTTATCCCTTTTCTAATAATTTTGCACAGTGTTCTCTGTTATCCCTCAGTATATAAATCCATAGTGCACTTGGAGCTGGTGTGTCTAGATCCCATCTCTCTTCATTTTTTCCCATCTCAGAAACAGTATAGTAGAGCCAGAAAAGTTGTGGAGAAAGGCTTACTATGATAATTGAATATATGGAGTTGTTTCTGTATCAAAACCAGAAGAAGGAAGCTAGGACTTGAGACAGACAGGTGATATTGTAGCTTTGTCTGTCTTCATCTTGAATTTCTGTGGATCATCTCTTTACTGCCTACTCCAAGAACTTGGTGGTGTCAGATGAGCATGGGGATGAGAACAAGCAAAAGGAGATGGTCCTTTGCATAAAAGTTAATTAAACTTGTTACTCTGCACCTTAATATTTTGGAAGTCTGCGTGTAACCTGGAGATATTTTTGAAAGAGCAATACTTTTAGAGTTACTCAGTAGCCTTGTAGTGGAATGAATTATGGATTTGTGACTGATTAAAGCTGGGAGGATAGTCTAGTGATGCTTGTTTCTGTGCTCTTCCCTAATTATTCACAGCTCTCTGCATTTTGTCACTGATAGAGCTGGGCTAGTTGAATCTTAAATCTGATCGACAGGTTTTCATACATGTTGCAGTGCTGATTGCATAATAGCTCATCAGGATTCCTTCTGTTTTCAGGAGGTTCTGTACCAAGCCTGATGAAACAAGGCAGCTGTTGGTGATCAGCAGCAGGAAATGGAGTTTTTAAAATATTCAGGACTAGGCCTATTTTTGCTTCTTGAAGATACCAAACTCATGTCTTTGGTTTTACTTGCTTTTGTTAAAGTTGTTGCATCATATGGGTCTGATGTTCTCCAGTTTTAATAAGCTAAAATGAAATGCACCATTGCCTGCTTTTGCGTTCACTCCATCCCTCCTCCCAGATGGAGAGCTAAGGTGATTGGGGATTGTACACGCAAGTTACATATGTTGTCATGCTTCCATTTCTTTTCTACTTGTTTGCAGTCAGGCAAGTGCTTTTTTGCCTATAGAATAGTTTTCTGTGCCACCTTTTTAGTGGGCTGCATTACATTGCAGGACTTAATTTTTAATTCCAGGTCTTATTGCAGCAGCAAACTCAATAAACCACTTAGATCCCGTGGGAAACTCCTTTCTCCTTTTTTGGTGAACGATGCTGCTGGGACTTCTGTTTGCTGTGGAATAGTTACTCCTCTTTCACTCCATTTCTATAGCTTAAGGGAAGGAAATAGCACTTTCAGAGGCTACACAGCAAGCTACATAGCTCTGGAGGGGTGGGACTGGGATGTATGGGTTGGGAAAGGACTGGAGGGAGCAGCTCCATCTGGCAAAATGAAACTTCTCCCCTTCACCAGTCCTGAAAATCAGTTATCCAGAAGGTAAGTGGGGAAAAAAACCGGTAAAGTTCTACCTAAACAACTGGGAAATGAGATGGCCACAAAAATAGTTTTGTTGAGTTGGGGTTTTTGTCTTTTGTGGGTGAGTAGACAAATAACCTCCACCCCCAAAAACTATTTTTAAAGCTAGATCGAAAATGTTGAAAGACATCTGTGGCTGAGATGGTTTCTGCTCTGGTAATCAGTGATTCATGACTGAGAAACTAAATTCTTTAGTGCAAGTGAGTAGAGAGAGTGGTAATATTAGACAGTTACTCAGCAAGGCGTGTTCAGGGTAAACAGTCCTCACTGGTAATTTTGTCTGTAGAGAATCATTTTTTCCTTGTTGCATTTAAATCGGGGCCTTGGATAAACTTAGGAAAATACCTTGTATTCAGTTAAGAATTCAGTGATGCCTGTTTTTCATACTATGTGCGAGTTTATTTGGGAAGAAGATTCTCCCCTTGCAACTCCCTCAAGCATGTTAACCTTTATACATTTCATGGCCAGCATTCAGTGGCTTAAATTTTGGATGATGCAACATCAGTAAGTGATGTAATGGTTGTCTATAAGCTTCTTTACAGTTCACAATGGGAATCTGAAGTTTGGAAACAGAATTTTTTTCTCTGTTGGGTTCTGTATCTGCTGTGAGGGAGGTGAATTACAAACACCAAAATTATCTTACTTAGGATAGTGCCAAAAAAGTGAATGATGTTTTAGCATGGTATTTTGTTTGTGGTTATTTGGTACGTTTTTTGGTGGTGTGTTGCTGTGTGGGTGGTGTGTGTTGTTTTTTTTTGTTGTTGTTGGTTTTTTTGTTTGTTTTTTTTTGTTTGTTTTTTTGGTTTTTTTTAATTATTGGATTTAAAAAAAATTCAAATCATTAATACTACCAAATGGGTTAAGAGGAGGGCATTATGTGTGAGATTAAAACCAGGATTTGTGGGAGTGACTTGACCTTAAATTCAGTTAATACTGTGGTAACTTCTTCCACTTGGATAATCTGGTCTGGCAGATTTCTCTTTCCTGCTTAGGACCCAAGATACCTTGAGCTTTCATTCCTTGGAAAGTGCCTTTAGTCTTCCCTACTTTTGTAAGTGAGAAAGCTGGGATTACAGGAATGTGTCCTCAACTGAGTGTTGCTAGCCTTTTGAAGGTGTGAGGAAACAGTGGTTGTCCTTTCTCCGTATTCTTTATCCCATGGTGCAGTTGTTTTTTGTGGAACTTGATTTCTTTATTGCAAAGACACTTCTCATTTGGGAAAGAAATACAACTAGTTGAATTTTAGAGTGACTCACTAGAGAAGGATCTTCCAATTTATTCTTACTGCTTAATAAGGCCTTTCTGCCCTATGTGCACATTATTTCACAAGCCTGTTTTTTCTCTGTTACCTTATTTACAAGTGGCTATTACAAAGTGACAGTAGAGGCTTTACTTTTCCAATATACTTTTTTGTACTTTGAGTTCCAGTGAGTTCTGATAAGTTCCATTTTATTTATTGTTTTAAAAGACTGAAGTCTAGACTATTTTTCATTCTTAAGTGCAGATTTAGTTTAGATGATTTCAGAAATGATTAAAAAATATGTTGGAAGACATCTTGTATTGTCTATGTTAATAAAAGTTTCTTAATAATCAATGAAAAAGAATTTGATCTAATTTAGAATAATAAAATAGGGGAAAATTTGCATTTATTTGTACTTCTTAAATAGCCTGTATAACTCCTTTCAGCTGAAGATGGTTCTGGACTTCAGCAGGTTTTGGATCATTGGTTCTAATAAATAAGCCTTTTGAAAAAAAATCCTTAATTCTTTTGAAAATCAGTTGTGCCTGTTCTGTTCTTTAATGCTGCCTGCTTTTTCTATTATGAGCTAGAATATAAATAAATAATTCGAGTTGTATTCTTTCTTCAAACCGTCTTTTAGGGAGATCACTGTCTCAGGTTTAAGCAAAAATATCCCAAGCAATTAACATTTTCTTCAATTGTTAGAGTAAAAAGCCTACAAATACTAGTTCTTTGTATAATGCAAGACCATATATGCTATAGAAAACCTCATACGCTGTTACATATGAAGTCACAATATGAAAATATGAAGAAAATAAAAATAACTGTATATTGAAGCTAAACACTGTGGAAGTAGATACATTTGTTTCAGGAACAGTTCCTTTTAATACAACTCCTTTATTTTAACTCAAATTTAGAGGGAGAGAAAGCTTGTCTGTTTAAAGGAAATCTGTGAAGAATGAGGCCTTTTTTTTGAATGTCTGCAACTTGAAAGGTGTTGTAGGTATGTCTTCGAAACCAGGCAGATAAGACTCTTTGTTGTAAAAGTAGTACAAGTTGAGAATTAAAAATGTAAATTTATTCTAAAAAAAGAAAGCAAAACTGAAAGAAATTCTTGAGCATCTTTCCATAGCAAGTCATGGACTAAGTATAATTGTACTTTAGCTAGTGTCTTCTTCCAGCATTAACAGACTTAGCCTGTTTTAAGAGAATCTTGTCTTCCCGGTGTGGTTTTGTTTTCTGTAGCTGCTGCAGGATTTTACCTGCAGCCTGGAAACCGCTGCTATACCTGCAGCAATCTCTCTTTGGTGTTAGATCTATGACTTGAGAGTATCTGGCCCTCTGAGAGCAACATTCAAGTGAATTCTTCTGTTTCCTCCTGCCTTCCATATACACATGTGATTACACTTGTTATAATTGTATAGTTATAATGTGTTCTAATTGTAAAAGTGGTTGCTGAAGCCAGAAGTTTTAGAACATGATGGCAATTGCATGAATAGCATTGTTTCAGTAAATTGAATGAGACTGACAGAGAAGGAATGGATACACTTTTATACTTAAGTTCATAGTCCTGTGTGCATGTTCATAGTCCTGTGTGCATGTTCACAGGGGATATTGCAGGTTGTATTGGACATAAGTAGGTAGGGGATGTTAGGGATTTGAGCTGGAATGTAGCACTTCACCAGAAATAATCTGAACCTGATTTGCCTGCAGCTCCGATTTGTGTAGCTGCTGTAAAATGCTTTCTCACTACTGGAAACAGGGCACAGATTTAAAACCAGTTTTCACAGTATCAGTGAATCATTGAGGTTAGAAGGCACTTCTGAATATCATTCAGTACAGTAAACTGGAGCTGGCTGCCCAGGATGGTGTCCAGGCTGGTTTTGACCACAAGCATGGAGACTCAGCAGCTTTTCTGGCAATGTGTTTCAGTGTTTGATTATGCTTATAGTAAAATTTAGGGTGATGGTGGTGATGTTTATATGGGTTTTCCTCTATTTTGGTTTGTTTCTGTAAGTCTTCTAATTTCATACTTGATCTCCAACTGGACCTCTTCCCATTGTTCATAACCCCTTCAATTTCCAGTTCCGTTCACTGTTCATTTTTATCTGGCCCGTACTTCATGAATGTGTCCATAAGAACATAATAGGAGACAGTGTCAAAACCCCTCCTGATGTCAGGGTAAAAAAAATACCTGCTTCTCTTCTCTTACTACTAAGCCAGTCAACTATTTACAAATGGCCATCAGGCTGATTAAGTATGTTTTATTCTTGACAAGTCTACCTTCTTGTCCTCTGTATATTTGGAAGCCTTTCTTGCTGCCCTTCATGTCCCATACCAGATAGAAATCCAAGTGGTTTTGGCTTTCCTATGGGCTTTGGCTTTCCTAATCCCTATCACTGTGTGTTCAGACTGTGTCTTTGTTTCTTCTGGATCACCTGGATCATGCTTGTGATCTTTGTACACTCCCTTCTATATTTGAGCTCAGTCAGAATCTTCTTTTTTATCCATGCAGGCCTCCTGCCACCTTTGCTTGATTCTTTGCACACTGGTAAAGCACCATTCTTGAGCTTGTAGGAGGAGATCCATGAAAATCAACCAGCTCTTCTGGACTCCTCTCCAGGACAGCCTCCTTTGGAATTCTTCTGAGCTGATCGCTGAGCAGTCCTGTTCTGTGGAAGTCCAGGGCTATAACCCTGATATATGTTTGCTGCTCTCAGGATCCTGGATTTTGCTGTTCATGGACACGGTAGCCAAGGTGGCCCTGAACTTCATGCTTCCAAGAATTCTTCCTTTTATGTAAATATGAGGTGTAGTAGATTGCCTCTTCGTTTTTGGAACCTCAGTCACCTGTGTCAGAAAGGAACTGTTAGCACATTCTGGAAACCTACTGGATTGCTTGTGTTCTGCTGTGATGTTAATAAAATTATTAAAAATAAAATATATTTTATTTCATATAAATTTTTGTGAATACCTTCTGAATTGGTCTTGTACAAGGTAAAGCTCTTACAGGCTGTTGGCCAGGAACTTGTACAGGGCAATTAAATGCAGAGAAGATGTTTTTCTGGAGGATTAGACTCTTTTGTCATATGACATAATTTGAAAGCCAGGATATAAATTTGATAAGAAAAGCAGTGAGGAGGTTTGGAAAAGGACTGTTAAAAAAAACTGAAACGAGTTTAATTCCTGCAGCTAAGTAATTTTTAATTATTGTTGATATAAATTTCATTTTTGAAATCTGGTTTAAAAGTATTTTGGTGAGTTGTGCTGTCTTCATGTCTTGCTGCATCTTAGTGCAGTGCAGGTCTCCTATCTTCATTTGACGCATGATATTTCTTGCAAACACACCCAGGTCATGGAACTTCTGCCATTTGATCTGAAGTTGCTGAATGGTGCTTTTTTAAAAAATAGTTTCTCACTTAAAAGACAAGGTTAGGAAATACATTGTTCTTTTACAGACATAGTGAAAAATGAAAGCAAAAGCCTCCAGAACGAGAGCCAAATATTTTTGCACAGGCCAATTACTGTCACTTACGTAATAAGGAGCTTGGCATGTATGTAGTAGTTAAGGATTGAGGGGTCACAGTGTGTGCACTCACATTTGGGACAAGACTGCTAAAATGCATTTTTAAGATACATTGTGAGCTTAATGTGATATTAGGTGAAATTTTTGTTAAGGATCACGACCTGCTGCTGCTGGCTGAAAGAAGGTTGTGGTCACACAAGGCAGACTTTCTGCTGGAATATAAGCAACTTGAATTTAATTCATGTGACTTTGTTATATAGTTAATAGTCAACATGTAGTTTTCCACTGATACATCTCCTGCTTGTTTCTTGGTTTCTGATAGTGTGTTGATTTTCCCTCTATTCCACTCACTTGACTATTCTTGTTTTTCTTTAATTTCATTTTGAATGTTGTAGTTTTCTAGAACTTGTTTCCTAGGATTTTTTTGGCTGTGATATTAGTACTCCCTTTAGTACTGACGGAAGTCTGATGCCTGATATGTTATGATTGATTTAGGAGTTGCTTGTTAAAATGGTATGCTTTTCTTGAAACGGTAATTTCATCAAGTTTCAGTGACACATTAATTTCAGACTTCGGCTGTAGCTCTCACAGACTGTCTTGAGCTTGTTGATGACATTTTGTGTGGTGTGTTCTTTTACGTACAGAA
Organism: Toxostoma redivivum; assembly: GCA_013397375.1. Taxonomy (NCBI): domain Eukaryota; kingdom Metazoa; phylum Chordata; class Aves; order Passeriformes; family Mimidae; genus Toxostoma; species Toxostoma redivivum. The sequence goes on from VXBI01011564.1 coordinate 953,476, forward strand.
AATGTGTTGGCGGGTGAACAGTTATTCAGTCTATTGGAATACACTGACTTGGGTAGGCTTTTGTACCATATCCTGGATTTGTGCACCTGAATTTCTATCTCCAATTGTTTGTGTCAATCTTTTAAAATATCAAAGAAACTTTTAATAACTAGAGCTAGTACATTTATTCCATATTTACTAGGAGTCTTCAGAGTGGGATTTTTTACCTTTTTAATTAGTTCTGCACTGTAGCCCTGAACTTTTCAATAATAACAAAATCTTTGACCCTTTATCCAGCTTTTTTAGACATGGCATCTGTTGCTCATTAATGTAATTTGTGCTTAGTATTCAACGTAGAGGTAAGTTTTTAATGTGTGACAGATTATTCATATTTGATTAAGTCTGTATGCCTTTGTATGTTGTGAATCACACCTGCCACGCATCTTAAAAATGAGACCATTTTATGCCCTCTCTCATCCCTTCTCATCCCGTCCTCTTCCTACTCAACTGTTACCTCCTCTGTTGCTGGGGTTTCTTTCCATTATTTAGTGTGTGACAAGACTTTATCCTTTAATGAGTAGAAGACTTAAGAAAGGCTAGGGAATTACATGCTGATATTGCAGCTCTGGAGGTCATTGTTCAAACAATTGAGTGAGGGGAAAAAATTAATATCAGTATGAGTAGTGCTGCTGGTGTAATTGTTGCTGTGCTTGTGTAGCATATATGGTTGGCCATACTGTTCACAATCTTTGTGAACATTTGTACTCCATGATCTCTGAACATGTTGGTGTCATTCCCAATCTGTTTGCCCTTGTGTTCCTCCCAGAAGACCACACCCAGTGCCAAATGCTGCAGGATGTGACAAACAGGAGAGAGGGAAGGCATTCAGGGCTTGGAGTGCCTGCATTCAGGGCTTGGAGTGCCTGCCTGGACAGGCCACTGACACCAGCATTGCTGAGCCTGAAGTGGGGAAAGATGAGGAGGCAGCTGGATTGGAATTAATTTCAGTGCAGAACACTGGTGTGGGGCTTTTTTTTTCTTTTCTTGTTTTTTTTTGTTTTGTTTTTGTTTTTTGGGGGGTTTTTTTGGGGTTTTTTCGTGGTTTTTTTTGTTTGTTTGTTTGTTTGTTTGTCCTTTTTTTTTTTTTTCCCCAGAGTCACATCTGTATAATACCTCATGAAGATTATGTGTTCAGTGTAATGTAAAGCTCAGCGAAATTGTGTTATTTTGGACTAGTCTGTTTTAGAGATAAAGGTGTTTCAGGGATAAGAAAAAAACGAAACAGATGATGGATCTTGGTTTTAAGCCTGTCTCAAGAGCTTCAATGAGATGGCTGCAAAATATGTGACTTTTCATCATCCAGCATGAATTTTTACTAGGGTCAAATTTAGGTCAAATTTACAGTTCCTCTTTACTGCCTAACTTTGGAGGATGAAATTTTGGTAAAGAAAATGGGAATCAGGTTGACTATTTTCGGAATGTTTTGTCTGTGTTTCCTGCATGAACAGCTTTTTTCAGGTTCAGCAATTAGGAAAAATGAAGGTACAAATTTCCTTTCTAGTGTTGTCTGTCTTTATCCTTATGTTGGAGAATTCCAGAGATTGTGTTTTAAACTCAGTTCTCAGTTGTGCTTTAACACTTCTTAGTGTAAATAATTCTCTCTGTCAAGATCTCGGGAATAAGGAGTAGAAAAGATGGATCTCAGATCAGTATGCTTCTAAGAATGATAAAATCTGAAGGAAATGGTGGAGTTATTATTTAGGCCATTGTATCACAGCTACCTTGCTTGGCCTTTTTGTTCTAGTGCACTCAATGGATGTTATTACTGATTTCTAAATTACTGATTTCTGAATAACATTAGTTACGTGACTATTTGTGTGCAGGTCTTGGGGTCTCTGTTGGGTTTTTTCTGCCCCAAGATGCGTGAGAGAGCTTATTTGCAGCCCCAGCATTGGATAATAAATCAAGGCTCTTCAGTTTTGATCTCAAGGTTGTTTATTCTTTCCTTATCTATAAAATTTTTCTCTCTGCCAGCCGAGGTCCACTCAGCAAGGCAGCCAGCAGCACACTGACCGCCCCTCCGGGCAGTGTTATCTTTTTATACTACAAACTACATATAACTTGTTTACAATTATTTTCCAATACCTATCACCTATGTTAGACAGTGCACCTTCACTCTAAACCAATCCCAAAGTGCCCACATCACAGCAGAAGATGGAGACCAAGAAGAAGGAAGGCTGGACCCACCCTATTTCCTCCATCTTGTCTCCAAAAACCCCCATCCCAAAAATCTTAAAATCTACTTTTTCACCCTGTGATAAATACTATTCATACTTTTGTGACTTTCAGATTCTCATACGAAGCTGGCAATTTGTTCCACGGTTCATAATCGAATTCACAGGTGGTTTTGTCTGCTTGCCAGGGTCTCAGAGCCCCCTGACAGGGGTCCTGGCAACTCTGAACTCCCAAAGGGATGTCCTGAGTTCCCACATGCAGGGTTGGAGATAGGCTTGTGAGTAGCTCTCTGTTGGCTGGAGTTTTGGTGTGGTTCTGCTTATACTATTTTATTAATAGTTCACACCCCAAAATATTTGTAAGCTAAAAAGAGATTTTGCACGACTTTCTCCTATATAGAAAGCTGGAAGGAGAACAGTGTATCTCCACTCCCTTCTGAGTAAAGCAGAGTAAGTCCTGACTTCTAGAATTAGCTTCAGATGAGGCTTTTTATTTATTAATTTTCTGTTACAAATTGAGCAAAGACGGTGTTTCTCAGAAATCAGTTCCTTATAGTTCATAGGAAGTTTTTATCCAGTCTCTGAGGCCTGGCTGCACTTCTGGTGGCATTCTTAGCAGTCTCTGGCTGAAGTGGTTCACTGAAGGGGCAAGCAGTAAGCTATTAGGCTGGCCAAGCCCATCACTTCTAGAAATGTCATGTAGGCTTGAGAGATCATTTGGAAAGTGGAACTTACTATTTAGTTGGATTTTTTTGTGCTGATGGTAATGTTCTAATATGAGCAAACTTCTGTTTTTTAAGATGTTTTCTGCGTTTAGGGAAGCAAACAGTCTTTTTGTCTTAGCCTTTCAAAGTCAGGACACCCTGACTCCTAGAAAAAAGAGTTTTGGAATGATGAATTGTGCCACCAGCATAGTGAGGTTTAAGACCATAATTCTGAGCGACACATCATTACTAAGATCTACTTAGATACCATCCCCGCGGAGCTGCATGTGTTGAGTTCTGTGGTTTTTTGCAATCACTGTATTTCCCTTTAGTGGTAAGCACTAAAAATTACCCTGGGTTCACAGTGTAATTGAAATGTTGAGGCCAGAGGGTGAAGCTATTGACTTCCTCTGTAAATGTAATGGGGCAGTGCTTCTAGTTGACGAAAAACAGGTCTTTGCCAGTGCTACAGTAGTGTTTTGCATACTGTGTGTTTTTGTCGTAAAAGTTCCTTTTATCCTGTGGTTAAGAAATAAAAAGGTTTTAAATTCCATTGTATGAAGGAATTATTAAGTATTATGTCGGGTCTCTTTCATGCCACAGGTAATTTGCCTATTATATACAGACAAATTCAGATACCTGGCTTCTCTGCACCTTTGATCATTTAGACATGCATTGCAGTAATTTTACATAGTGTTTTCCACATTGCATGTGAAAATACATTCCGTTGTCTGAACTTTAAAAATAAGTGGGATTTTGGATGTACTTCTTTCTTTAACACAATGCTGCTTTTAGCATCTGTCTGGTCTGTACTTGACTGTTTTGAATTTCCGAACCAGATGCTTAGACCTGGAGCTTTACCCTGTAAATAGAAGCGCAACACTACATTTGCTCTGCCTGTATTTAGTGAATTTGGACTCTTGCTCCCTAGGAAAAAACTAGCTCTGCAGACATACAGAAAATGAGGAACGTACAGTTTAATCTTTTGGAAAATGTATGTTGATTAGGAAAAAAGGTTTGTTGTTCCACCTGTACTCATGTAATTTTTGCCAAGAATATGACTGATTTCATAATTCAAATATCTTTTTTTATACTATAAATCTCCAGTTATTTTTTTCCTAGAGAATGTATATAAACATTATAAGATTGAAACATAGTGAAAGCACTAGCTTATGATTCTGCACGTTTTTTCTTTTACTTTTGATGAAAAGATCCCAGTATCTGCATTTCTGTAGGATAGTTGCATGCTGAAGCAGCAGAAGGCAGTACAGGCGAAAATGCAGAGCTCATTTTCTTCAGGCAAAAGATAGTGTCAGAAGCAAGTGATGTGATGGAGTGAAGCAGTAAAAAATTTTAAATCTGATTTCTTTTGTTCATGGCATCAGTCTTCCCATCTGTTAGTTGCTCTGCAGTTTGCTCTTGATGTCCCTGGCCAATTTTGGTCAAATTTCAAGGCAGGAAGAAGGTCCCTGAGATAATAAAGTGCCTGGAAATTTTGAGCCGCTCAGTAGGTAGATGGAAGAGAAGCTCTAGGTTAATGCCTTGCACTGAAGGGGAGATGGGGAAGCTATAGTGGCCAGTCAGCACGTGTGATTGCCAAAAAAACCATTCTTTCTCTTACAGGAGATCTGACAGGACAAAGGAAGATGAGGAGGAAGCTGTATGAGACTGAAGTCAGTTCTACTACTCATGTAGCAACTTGATATGCTCAGTCTGTTTGTAAAATAAACCTTAGGCCTTCTTAGAATTCCAAAGCTCCCTGGAAAATCAGTTGTCTTTTAAATGGTATTTTCTTCCAAGTAAATCTACCTTTGGATGAATGAAGACCTTACAGAAGAGATGGAAATCTGCACAATTGTGGGGACGAGCTTTGATCTAGTCCACATATTTTATAAAACAAAAAATAGTGGGAGTCATGAAAGTTAGTTTCAGATTGTGTCATCTGACTGCTCTGATAACACTGTTTATGCAAAACTGGGCTTATTCCTAATAGAAAAAGTTATGAAAAAACTGAAGGAAAATCTGAAATTTTGAATATTTTCCAGTTATGTAAATTGCCTAGAGAGATTACTTGACACTGTAGAGATTAATCTTTGATTAATGTTTGAGTTTTTTTAAAAAAGACATAATTTAAGGCTCTGAAAATGCAGCATATGGAAGCATGGTTATAGGGTCTAAACTAAAATTGTATTTGTAAACTTAATGTACAGGGAATGGGGGTGTTTGATTTTGTTGTTTGTTTGAGGTACCTCATCTTCATTCAAAAGAGTGAAAGCTTCATCAAAGTTGTAGACAAGCCTCTGGCACTGTGCAAGTTAACAAAATTTAGGGACAGTCAGAAGAGAAAGCTAGGCGTAAGTCACCAAGCTGTATTAGTTAACAAGCTGTTTTTATTTAACTCTTCTTCTCTTGGGAGTGACAAGTGGTGATACTTGTTTCTCTGTTGGGTTCTGTAGCTTGGGTGTGACAGGACTCCTCTGTACTGCATTATGTTGCCTGTAACCAATACAACGAATTGCCTGACAGATTTGAAAACCTAACCCGGAGTAGCTTTATTTGCAGCATATGTTAGCTGATATATTTACACTTTATCCTCCTCCAAAAGGAAAGTAGAAGTGCAGGTGTGAAGAACGTTGTTCATTAGTAATCCAATATCTTAGAGTATATGTCCCCTGCCCATGCATCTGCAGGAGAAATGTGCTGGCAAAGGGCTTCAGACTGCACCGAGTAATTCAGTGTAAATAATGTTTCTACATGGCACCTTCCTCTGTAGCATTTACATAACACTAATGATGTGGGAGTTCTATTCAAGCTTTCCATTTGCGACCACAGATGGGAACAGGAAAAAGGCTTTTGGAAAGGCTCCTGTGAAGGGTACTTCGAGGTCTCCCTTGGAGTGGAGGTGAAGTGGCCAAGGAGGGTGTTCAGCATCGTGGGCCTCACCAGCTGGACTGCAGCATCCTTAACCAAGTTTGCTCTAGGAGCTTAGTTCTTGCTGCTGTGGGAAACCTACAGAGAGGTATTAAGGAATGTAATGTTCTCTTAAAAGTTTTTTTTTTTTAGGGTTTTTAGGACATATGTGCAATGACTGGTCAATTTTGAGAGAGCAATTCTAAAAGAAACTCATATAGTCATTCTGAAGTCTTACAATTTGAAGAAGTAGTGCTGAGTTTGAAGATTTTTGACTCTGATAGTGCAGATGGTAAAGTTTAAAATTATAGAGATTGCCAATCTGTAAGGGTAAGTCATCATTTAATAAAAACATACTTTTGTTATTAATGGAAAAAACCCTTGTATGTTAAGAATAGCAAAATAAAGATGTTCTGTGAAAAATAAGATCAGTAATACTATGTAATATCTTTTCCAGCGTGCCAAAGCTGATTTTCTGTGTTTGTTTTTTGGTTTTCAGTTCAGTCAATGAACTTGTTAAATGAAAGAAATATTAGGAAATTTTTATTGTAGTTGAGATTAGACTTCTGCTTTCTGAAGTTGGAGATTACCTTTCTGACTGAGAGCTTGGTACAGTCCCTTTTTTGTTCCACTGGTGGACTGCCTTCCAGCTGAGAGAAGAGGAAGGCGGGGGGAGCAAATGTGATTGTTTTGCTAGCTGATAAACTTGAGTTGATTCACGTGTGCTCCATTAATTTTATTTTATTGAAAATTTTATTTTCTCATTTTAGCTGGCTTCAGGAAGAGCGTACTGTTCTGATTGCCAGTTAGGTGAGGCTGTGTTAACTTCAAAATTTGTACTTGGTGTTGAGGGACAGTTCTGCTGTTATTCTCTATATATCAGAGTTGTGCTTTGAAGTAGACTGTGTAGTTGAGTACTGAGAACCTACTATTCTAACAGAAATGGGAGGATTTTATTGAAAAGGTTTTAATATTTCAATAGTTCTTGTGTTTACCAACAGTAAGAATTTTTAATTTTGCTTCTCTTCTTACAGTCTGAATGCAGAGAAAGCAGGAATATGTCTGTGGTCTGATAAGGCTGGCACTGAGTCTGGAGTGACATGGTGTTGCTTTCTGAGATTCTTTCAGGAAGGCAGTTCTTTGTAAACAGACAGTTCAGCCTTCTGAACACCTCCTGGTCTCAAGAAGAGGGTATTGGGCTGTGAGTGAAGGTGCTTCAATGTGGTCACAATTATTGCTGATTACGTTTATCCTAGCCTTGTATTTAGAGATTGCTAGATTATCGAGAAGACTTAACTGTATTATAATAGATTTGCTGTCTAAATAAATGTCCAAATAAATTGAAAGGATTTTCTCTGTGCTCATCAGAGCTAGCACTGTATTTTCCTATGTGTTTCTGTAGGCATTAATGTATGTAGAGATTCTATTTTATTACAATGGGAATTTTAGGATTCTGAAGCTCAGTCTTAAGCAGGCAAGAAGTAATTTAGTTCTGGCTTTGTGCTGGCATCAGAAAATAGCCAAGGAATAAGCATTGCAGTATTTTTTTCCATGTTTTGTTTGGAAAAATCGCTATGTAGAGAAATTTCAAATTAAGTCATGTTGCATTTTGTCTTTAGAGTGGAGATGATGTAAAATAACCAGGTGAATAGTACTAATGTGATTTAGAATGCATTTAACAAATAGAATGACTTTAACAAATAGACTAGATCTTGCTCTTTTCATCCTCTGCTGACATAAGAAATCAGAGATTGTGAGAGCAAGTGGACACTGAAACAATACTGGTATACTTGTGTACACACTGGATTAGACAAACAGGAATTTCCACAGGAGCAGTACATTTGCCATCCAGGGACTTGCATGTGGAAAGCAAGTGATTTGTTTTTGGGAGACATTGAGCTTGTAGGTAGCAGTGATGATAGCTTCAGTGAACTTACATGTTCTCAGGAGTTTGATCGCATTAACACGTAAATGTTACCGAGTGCTTAGTGGTGTGACAGAAGTATACTTTGCACAAGAGTACATATGGCTTTTATTGCTTACTGAGTCCTCACTGTACTTGGCTGTCCATTTCTTAAATAGAACGGTGTTAGAAGCTTGCTTCTAGTTTCTAAAGATTGCCAGCTGCTTTGTTAGAGTTCAGTTTGAGGAATCAGATCCTGTTTTATAGCCAGTATACTCATTTTTATGGGATAACATGTGAAGTGATACTTCCCTATAGCTAAAGCAAGTAAAAAGTCAGATTTTGTTTGGATGTTGATTGTTCGCTGAAACAGAGAGATCTGTGGCTGAATATGTCAGATAAAAAAAAGGAAATGCTAGAAGTTGATTAAAGAAAGGAAGCACAGAGCTATACTGAAAATAACTATTACTAAAATCCAAGGAAGTGGGCACTACTTGAGCTTAACTGGTGAACTGAACTGATTGCTCAAGAGAAAAGGACTTTTCTCTGTTGGGACTCAAACTGACACTTGACAGATCAGTCCTGCAAGCACATGTCCTTCTTGGAAGCAAGCCTGATGATAAGTTGTCTTGAGAGTGGATGCTGGAGTATTTTTGAAGAATTAGGCAGCCAAAGTGATGAGTACCTTACTGCTTATGTTTTTAAAACAATTACTAGAACAGCTCTCTTTGTATGATTTAGATATTGTGAATTTGTTCATGGTGTGATGGAACAATATGTTTGCAAAAGACATCAGAAAATACATAGTTGAATTCATGTAATGAGCATATATATTGATAAAATACAAGTTGTATTTATGCAGAAGAAAAATGACAGTTATGCTAATCTTAGTTATTTTCTTTTGCCCTTAGTTTCTGAAGGAAGTGATGTGTCTTGTGTACTCCCTTAGTTTCTCAGGTTTTGGACTAAAATACCAGTGGAATTGTAGCAGACTGATATGCATGTGTTAAACAGCCTGAAATGGTGCTGTGCCACCTGCATTTTTTCCCCTCAAGGTTTCTAATTCTATGAACTGTATTACATCTTAAAAAGGAGTTGTTACAGAGGGAAGGAAACACTCTAGATATTTTTTTCCACTATGGAGAGAGATGTTTTTTGTATTTATTGTTTCTTCCCTTTTTTTAATGTTCATAGGTTTTTGTAACAATTTCAATGATAGGAAAGAACTCAGAATGGAATCATATTTCAACCTCTTCCTGCTGTTGACTTGGTTTGCAGGAACTTTTTTCCTTGTCAGTATTTGTGACCTGAGCAATGAAAACACCTTTTCTTCAGACACATTTTTCCTTTTTTGTTCCTGTGCACTTCTCAACTTCATTTGTAAAAATCCCCCAGATTTCCACCAGAGCTTCACTATCATCATTGTCAGTCTACACTTTGTTCGTAAAAGATTTACCGTTTCAAATAATTGTTGCAAGTTCTGAACATTCTGTTACATGCTCCACTGTGTGCTGTTGATGTGCTGACCCTTGTGTATGGCCTGCATATTTACTCATGTAGAAAAAGGAATTTTAAGGAAATGGAAACCCTTCCTTTCTGTGAGTATGAGCTGTTTCTGTTTCAGAGAGCTCACTGCAGTTTTTAGAGAAAAGTCTAGGTACTTTGAGCATCACAGTTTTAGGGAAATTATGCCTCTTTTCTGCTGTTCCTTTTTAATCTTCTAGAATCTGCATACAAAGATGGAGAGTTCTGAAAGAGCTGAGGAAGTTGTTTCTGAGCTGGTTTTAGTTTAGTTACCTCAAAATATTGAGATCTTAAACCTGGTTTTTAACAGCTGGAGAGAGCACTAGACTTTGCAACAGATGTGAGGGGACATTGAATAGGCTCTTGATTTTATTATTTTTTTTTAATTTAATAAATTGCATAATTGAGATTCAGCTTAATTGTGTTCTTGGAACTCTAAGTTGTTCCTTCATTATTTAAAGAGGTGGAAAGCTGATGAGCTGTAGAACTTCAAAACCTGGATGTTATGATCATCATCTGTTTTTCAGTCAAAGCTGAATGTATGATAAGGAGCTCTCTGGGCAATTAAGTGCTGGACTCAAATAGTCTCTGGACAGTGAGTCCTTTGGTGCCTGCTAATGTTGATGTATATCATCTGTCATTCTCTAGTTATGCCATGCGTGTGTCTTTAAGTGTTCTGTTGACCTCCAAATTGACAATTCAGTGTGTAAGCTTTGCTTTTTTATTTTGAGCAAAGCTTTTTAAAAGTTTAATGTTTACCACAAAAATTGTTTCAGTTTTGCTTCTGCATTAAACATTTTGAAGAAAGTCATTGGTAAATTGAATGTTGAAGGCAAAAAGGGAAGCCCTCTCTTGGTTTTATGCCTGTTTTAAGGAAGTTTAATACGTAATAACTACTCTTAAGAGGAGTAAAAATGATCTCCCAAAAATCATATTAACAGTAAAGAAAATAAGATTAGAACAGGGCAGAGCTGAAGTAGTGGAATTTGATTTAACATCATGGCAGGAAGGAAATTTATCTCTTGTAAATGAGGGCAATTGTCAAGCTGGCTGATGATGATCAGGAACAGTTTTCAGTAACAGCAAATTCAAATTTACAAGTATAAAGACTCACTTGGAGCAAAACTTTGAGACAGTCCATTTTAAGCAATAACTGCAACTTGCTGTTGCAGCTCTTGATGCAGTTTGTGAACTCCTTTTACCCGAGGCACCTCATTAAAGGCTCAAGGCTTTTGTCCTCAGCTCGCTCTTGTGCCTACTGGAATTTACAAACATTTCCATACTAACCTTTGGCATCAGCTGACAGGCTGAGACAGACTGTTTCTGAAGATGTTCTCCTACTGCTCTATATTACTATTTATGTTTTTATCTGCAGTATTTAGTTTAGTATTTAGTACTACACTTTTGCATAAACTGCAGCAGTTTATAAACACTGTCCAGATTGTAGGAGATAAAAAATGGGTTTGAGATTTCCTTGAAACAGATTTGAAAATGAATGGAAAGCAACAGGTAAATAATGGCTACTGACTTTATGGAAAGAGTTACACAAATTTGATTCTGAATTGTAACTGCTGTTTTTTAAATAATATACTGTATGGTAGGAGATTTCTAATATAATATGTTGAATACTTTATTAGGAGGTTCAATTCTTCATAGGGAATAAATATGGAGTGATATTTGATGAATCTAAAACTAGATAATTGATAGTTAAACCAAACACTGCAAGATTGCACTAAAATACTGTATAAGAAGAATTTGATTAATGCTGATTTTAGTATAGAACAGCAGTCTTCTCTTAATTTTCCAGATCTACTTTCCCTCTTCCCTCTGCCTTATTTAGTCGGTGACAGCATTTTTCCACAGTCCAACAAATGTGCAGCTGGCTGCTTTTCCAGCCATGTGTAGGCTGCCCCACACGCTCTGCCAGCATCCCTGCTGCCAGTCCTGCAGGGTGCCAGGTCCTTCCTTGTTCCAGCAATGCTGTCCTGGGGACTTCACTGCCTCAGTCTGCTCTGGCATCTCTGCAGTAACCCCCTGCTCCGTAAAACCTTCCCAGACATCCTCTCCAAGATTCCTCAAGCTTGGATAGTTAATGGTGTCTCTTGTGAGGAAGTATATCTGTTCCACCTAGTAATAGTTGCTAAGCAGGACATTTCTTCTAGCCACATGTCATGTCAGCCCTGCCTGCTTCATTACAGACCATCTGACTTGAGAGGTTATTGTTCTATTTTTTTTTCACCTGAGAACACACACATTTTGTGCTGTGTTGTGCTAGTACTGCTGTTCTCCCTTTTGCACAATTAGGTGTTGTAAAGATTAATAGAGAATCTCCTGCCATATATATCTTAAAATGAACCAGAATAGATTTTTTGTATGCAACAGGATCTTGGAAGTTTTCTGACTATTCACATTGGCAAGAAGGGAAGGGGTTGGCTTGGACTCTGGTATTAATTTCCAGGGTCCTTCAGATGAGAAGTTGGAACAAGTTTTTTTTTTATTTGGTTTGGTTAAAACAAATGAGGCCTTATTTGTATAACTGTCTCAAAGTTAGAGCTGCTCTTTGGCCACATCATTTGTTTGACTCTCATGTACAAGTTTGTTTTATTTTCAGACTGCTTTTATAGAACACATTTTCTTTGACATTTGAAGCACTTTTCAGTCATTTGGCCATTACTGAACCAAAGGGTGAATTAGCCACTTTTTTCCATAGCCTTTCCTCCATCTTTTCCCAAGACAGTGTTCTGTCTCTTGCATCTCCTAGATTTGTTAGATAATTGTATAGTTTAAACTGCAGGGTATTCTAAGTTGGTTCTCTGACTAATCTAATAGCTTGTGTAGTCACCAGATAAAATGTGTATGTTTCTGCAGAAACACATTTCCTGTATTTCTGAATCTCACTTTGGAATGGGAATATTAGGTAAGCAGTCAAGATGCAGTAAGTGAGGTTCATGCTAAAATAGGATTGTTTGCAGATTGCAAAAAAAAGAATGCAGGAAGGAAGGAAGGAACTTTTCCAGTACTTCTTCAGTTTCTCAGAATCCCTCTGGTGTTGCAGCCCTGACCTATAGGATTGTCATCCTTCATTACAGAGGGATGTCAGCATGACAGAATACTGTCAGCATTTCTGTGCAATGCTATTAGCACTTTCACAGGTTTAAAGAGAAGTCTGTTGTTAAAGAATACGAAGTAGATAAACCTAAGTAATTTTTATGATGTTCTCCTAATTTTGAAAAGTTGCTTGTATTGTTCTGTTTTAAAAGAGACATCCTAACCTTTTGAATCTTATGTACAATATGGAGAGCCATCATCACAGCTGTGCCTAAGGAAGTTTTAAGATTCATATGATATGAATTACGACACTAAATTGTTTATATTTAGAGTGATTTCAGCAGAAGCAGAAATGAAGGGGGTAGGGAAAAGAGCAAGCACAGTTTGAGAGTGCCTTTCTGTTTGCTTTAGTGTGGTTTCTTAGGATGTTCTTATTTCCCATATATTCCCAAGAATGCATAATTTGTCAGCTTCAGAAGTATTAATTTGAAGAATGTTATGCAATTCTGACAGTTTATCTTGTTGACTTGACACATAGTTGGGGTGGGAAAGGACACTGAACAGGAAGGAAAGTCCTTGTTCCTGAATGTCGTTGCTGCATAGCTCTCATATCCTCGAGGATCACCCGGACAAAAGCTGAGTCAGAGCACAGCAGCACTCTGCACTACAGCAATGGCCCAGTTCAGGATTTTAGACTGCATGATCAATCACAACTGGAGTTTCATATGTAACCTGTACTGTGCATGGAGTGATCAGGTTTGTTGTTTCCTTATCCTTATATACAAGATGATTATATAATTTAGTGTAAGGGGAGAACAGAAAGACTCCAGTTTGATCTCTTCTCCCCACCCCCAGTCTTACTGAGGGTGAACTATTAGAAATGCTGCTATTTACTAAGGAGTCTTCTAGAGTTAGTAGGCATACAAAGCATGGTTTGACTATATAATTGCTTTTTTTAATACTATGAGTACTTTAGTTTGTTCTCTTTAGAGTCTTATGCTTTGAGGGGTTTTGTTCAATGATTTGCACAAAAAGGTAAATATCACATACAGGAAGGGGAAATATGCCAAGACAAACTAAGTTGTTAATAAATATAAAGGTGATTTGTTTTCCTGCTTTAAAAAGACTGAGCATCTTGACTATTTCAAAATACTTGATTATGAATAGGATTTTTGAAAGTGTGAGGGGGTTGCCTTTTTTTTCTTTATATACAGGATTAAATAAATCACAGGATACTATTCAGGTGTTAATATGGACAGATATAATTCTAATTCACTACCTTGCTGTAGAACCGGAGGGGAAAAAACCCAAACAAACAAAATTGCCTGGATTCTGAATGAAAATGTTTTAAAATAGAATCCACTTACTAAACGTTTTTAAATAATATATGCAGTTGTAATGCTACTTTAAAGTTACTCTGGATATTAGCTGTATTTCTCATATAACATTGAGCCAGTCACTGAAGAAAATTTATTTAATTTTTATTTGGTGTAAGGGGAAGGTAAGCACTCCTTATAAAATTGCAGTTTGAGTACAGTTACTAGAGACAGGTGATTCAGTTTTTTTTTTCTGCTATACATAGAGGTACTTCACAATAATCTGTCATTTAACAATGCCTGCAACCCCTGTACATCACATCTGTACTGAAGCTTCTTAATCAGGAAAATACACTGCTATGTGATGGTGGTATGTTTTGGTTTTTGTTTGTTTGTGGGTATTGTTTCAGTTCTTTTGTTAATGGTGCAAAACCTGATTGATGGTGTTTGGGTTTTTCAAGTAGTCTAGTTAATATGATGGTTAAAAAGAGTCTTCTGTTTAATGTGAAAAAACAGAGGAAACATGGTACGTTCTCTTAAACTTCCTAATTTTTACAGATGCCAAACTGTTTCATGTAGTTTACTTATATATGTGTGAGAATTCATCTGTCCATTCAGATGCAATATATCAATTGCTTCTGATGCTTCACAGGAATCAAGAAGAAATAAGAAAAGGCTTAGGATGTGGGCAGTCCTGCAAAGTTTTAAAGTGCATTTGATATTACTAGAGGGAAGGGAAAAGAGACTTGTTTTTTGAGCATATTGAAGTGAAAGGTTTTAAAAACACCAAAACACTATCCCCACCCCAATACCAAACTCCAAACATTTCCCCTCCAACCAAATCCAAACAAACAAACAAAAAAACCCCAAACAAACAAAAACCACCAAAAACCCCTCACCCCAATGCAGAACAGGCTTCACAACCTAAAAAGTGTTTCTTACCAATATTGAAGGAAGAAACAAGCTTTAGATCAGAATACCTTGAATTAATTGCATGTTTGAGGTAGTAATGTTGCAGAACTCTATGATCTTGCTAGATTTTACCAAGTAGACTATACAGTTATGTGTGTTTGGGATTGTTTTGTTAACTTCAACTGAAGTCCAGTCTCTGTAAGCTATGCAATTTAACGAACTGCTGCTGATACTTCTCTTTGAAATGAAGCTGGGAGTTCACCTATGGGATATTACAGTGGGCTATTTCTCTGTTGCTGCTGCATTGAAATGTCATGGCAGAAGCTACCAGGTCTGGGGAGAGGTGCATGTTGCTCCACATAGCAGTGCTGTTCTCCACCTTTCCCATTTCACAGTGCCCAAGCAGGCTGCTGGTGAGAAAGCAGATAGGTGGCCTCTGAAGTTAGTCTCACTAATAATATCTCAAATTAGGTTGCAGTAATTCAAAGGATTTATTTTGTTTTTATTGTTCACCACCCACTCCCTTGACTCTGCAGCATATGTTTCCCAAAGCTTATTTTTTAAAACAGGAAGTGAGCAAGTATGAAATAGCAGGAATATTTTCTTCTGTGTATCGTGGTGGTTTAAATTTTAGAAAAAGTATTTTCATAGTGTGAAAGTGTGGCATAAAAGTTACTGTGGCTGAGTACAGTTGCCCTTTGCACCCTGATACAGCAACCTGTTAAGTGTATTAGAATGTTTTCAAATGGTGCGCAATGTTTTATGCTAAAACAAAAAACCTTAAAATTATTCTGTGATGTAAATCAGTGAAGTTCTGTTGGCATCAGTGAATTACAATTTTTAGTCCAAACATTGGATGGGGATTGATGGCTATCACATGGTGATCTATAAATAATTACTCAGAAGCCTTCAGTGACAATAAACTTGATTGCTTGCAGATTTTCATCCTTTTTTTGTTCATGGGAGAACTGCACTACCTGTGTCAAAAATATTTCTTAAAATGAGTAAAGTACCAAAGTTCTTGCTTCTTGCATATGTTGTGTGTGACAGTAGCCTTGTGAGACATGGGGTAGACCAAGTGTAAGAGTCTTACTGGCAATTCAGAACTTCAGCATGACTGCAAATATAGAATTAGTGAAGCAGAGTAGTACATAAAAGATTTTTATCCTATGGGGAATCTCGGTTAAATACAGCTTTATGTGCAAATTTGTTTATACTTATCCAGTACTGCCCTGACAGTATCACAGATGACTAATCCTATTTTTAATATAGTCTGATCTTAGTAAACAAGGAATTTTTAGTGTTTCTTCTTAAAGAAGAAAAAAGAGAGAGAGGGTGAGAGTGCTTTAAATAGTTAAGGCATTTTTTTTTTCCATATGATAGTCTGGTGTTTATGGAGTTGTAGTCTCGGAATCATAACTTAGCATGCTAGCTGTGGTCCAGGAGGAGTTCCTCAGTGAATGTATGAAAGAGGCAGGTAATGTTATTCCTCAGTAACATATGAACTAGGCTCATCCCTAGTAGGATGTAATAGGAGCGAGCTATTCTCTCTGTCCATGTAAGGATGTCCTTTATAAGCCTCCAACCCGTGAGCAGACTCTGGAGATGCCAGTTGATCTTGTGGCCATGATGAGATACAGTAGAGCAAGTATGCCTAAAACAGTAAATAGCACTGCTTCAGATGCTTGGAAGAAATATTGGTAGGTAATACAAAACAGGTGATACAGTGGTTTTGGTTTTTTCCCTCCTTTTATCACAAATTCCTTTCTTTTATGTATTAGATAGGAAATAGTAGACCACAAATTGAGTGCAGGTTGTTTTCTTACCAGCACAGAGCATAGGTCAGCACTGTGCTCTTGGCAGACTTTGGTTAGTTTGAGGAGAGCAGATCAGATCTTCTCTTGTCCTCCTCTCATTGGTTCTTTGATGAACTGCATTAGGCTTTTTATTTTTTAATCTTATTGCTGCACCCTAGCCCTAAAAATAATTGATAGAGTTCTTTCAGCCATGTAAATACTTCAATCTTGTGTTTTTCAGCCAGGTGTAAGTATTTTGCAAGTTCTGTAAACTTGCAGTTGGTCAAATTTCACTGCACAGGGTGGGCCTCATCATTGCAGTTGTTGGTCTTGGAGAAACCTTCTCCTCAAAGACTATTTTGATGTACATGAAAGTTTACTGTTATGTGGTGACCTAGCAGCCAAGGTGTCTGATTTCTGTTCTTTTAGCTGGAGTTCATTATTGCAGGCAGTGTGTGAGAATGTGATGTTGTGGTGCAAGTCCGGCTCTCATATCACCTTCGTTCAAGCCCAGAACGCAGCAGTACTGCAGCAGCTGCTGCACTGCAGCTATTTCCCTTCCTCCGGAGAATCTCTGATAACATTAAAAATGCCTTTTGGTTTTCCAAATGTGTCACTTGGAGGATGAAATAACAAAGCTGTCTGCATTTCTTTTGAGATATTTGCAGCTGATAATGGTTTTGAAATGCGATAGTTTTTATCTTACTGTGCTTTTTACTTCTGTTCATCTGCTGCCTCTGAGAGGGAGGGAGGCAATATGATAAAAATCTGTCTTGGTAGCAGTGCAGGGTGTGCTGTTTTCAGTTTAAGCAAGAAGTATAAAATCATTGCATGAAAAAGCTGGTGACTTAACTCACTGTAGAAATTCACATTCCTGGAGAAACATTTTGTAATGTCCAGAAGTACAGGGAAATAACTTGGCAACTGTGCCAAGTTATTCAAGCCACAATAACAGGCATGCAAAGACAAGTAGTTCTTAAATAAGCAGATAGATTTGTGTTAAAATAGATTTTTTGTTTCTCTCTCCCCACTCCAACCTCCAGAGAGAGAAACAAATGTAGATGTAGTTATCTATATCAACCATTCTTACTGACATATGCAAAGCAAACTGTGAGGAAATATATGCAGGTCACATATGATCATGTCATAAGTCAACATTCAGAAGCTTTTGGATTTGCAGTTAAACTGAAAATCCTGTGGAAAACTTTCTCCTCTTTATCCTCTTAGTGGCATCTCTGGGCGCAAAGATTTAATATATTTTTTTTCAGGTTAATGACTTCACACTCCTTTTTTAAGCATTTTCCTTTGTATTATATCTTTGTAAAAGAAAGTATTCACTGAAAATGCTGCTTTTCCCCCCTCTGCTATATATGCACAATAGATTACAAATTTAGAGGTTGATCATAATTTGATTTTGGTGTTTGGATGTGTGGCTGTGCATCTGTGTATGTTAATTTTATTTTATTTCACTTTACAGTGGACAAGCCTTTTCACTTCCAAGTTTTGGGCTTTGAAACGTTAAGATTGTGTTGATTTGCATGTTATATAGAATGTTGAAATTAAATGTCTCGAAACACAGGATCAGGATTGCTTTTAAGTGGTGAGTTTGCAGGAGTTTATTAATAAGTCACTGTATTAGAGAGCTTTAACATTGAGTATCTCAAGTTGTATGTAGATTTATTTAGAAGTTATTTTTGATGAGGGAAGTTGTGTATGAGGTGAGGTAATGAATCTTGACACCCTGCTCTTTTTTGTGGTGTTTTGAGCTATGTTCTCTGTGTTAGAATTCCTATGATGTTTTTTAGCCTTGATCCACACAGTTATTCTTAAAACTCCCCCCATATGTCAAGGTAAATCATCTGCTAACAGCATCAAATTCTGGAATAACAACCCATGTGCAATAACCATGTTTTTAAGGTTACTGTTCAGGTTTGACACTGAAGGATCAAATCCCTGATCTTCCAAAGGCTTCTGTTTGGCTTAGGGCAGGTCAAGAGACTTTTCTGATATACATGAAATAAAATCCCAAATGCGGCAGTAGTGCAGTATTGAATGAGCTTAATCCTTAACAGCTTGAATTACCAGCAGGTACAATGATATGCTTATGCAGATGAAGTGATGCGTCTGGTCTCTAAATGACCTCACTTTCTTGTTTTTAGAACAGGAATGAGCATATTCTGTTTATGTTGAAAAGTTCAGTAGTTAAGTAAGAGGTCAGTCTCATGCTTACATTCAGTAGAGAGCAGATATAAGGATGCACTGTCCCACTGCTCAGCCCAAAAGCAGTAAAGCCCTTACTCAGTATTGTAGCTGCATCGTGGAGTAGCTAGTCAACACAGAGGTTTGCCATAGGGACAGACAAGCTGTGGAAAAGTGGTTGTTCTCTTGGGTGGTTTGGTCAACTTTACCTGTGTCTCTTGTAGAGTTAAAAATTTTTCGTTCAAGACACGGTATCTGGCTACAGTGGAGAAAAACACTATGGAGAGAAGGAAATCTGTAGGCAGTTTCAGGGCTGGTAATAATTTCAAGTGTGGAGCATCAGGTTATTGAAATGGGGTCTGTGCAGGTGATTTTATGTTGTGCAGTGGTTTAGGTTTTTTTGAAGGCTTCTGCAAAGCTATTTCACATGTAAATGCTTTTGTGGTTATACTGTGATGGAAGTGTAGTGTAAACTGTCTGGTATCTTGTGTGTTTGGTAGAGCTAGGGTTATTCTAGAAAGCAAAAAGAGTACAAAATCACCCCAGGACAAAACTTCATTGAAACTCAGTCCTATTTTTTCAGCAGTGCACTCAGCTGGGGACAGCGGTGACATTTCTTATTGTCCTCTCCCTGTTTGCAGGAAGCAGAGTGGGTCATGGGGCAGCTCATAGTCTTGGATTTGAAAAAATTCCTATAGGTTGAAAGAGGCAGTATAAGGCAGTTCTTGACAGCTGGTGACTGTGCAAGGTGCTCTTACCGCTTCTGTCAGACTGCTGAGAAGATTCTTTTATCTTGCATGGAATAACCTCAGACATTTCTTCAGTGCTGAGGAGCAGAAGCATGCTTTCTTTGTCTCCTGTCTCTGATATATCCAGATTACACTGTAAGGTGAGGACAGAGAATTTCCTATTCTTAACAAGCAATGACAGAACAAGTAGAGAAGGAAGATTTTCAATTTAGCTAAATTAAGATCACATGATATTTTGCTGTTGTGCTAGCTACCAGACCTGCAGATGTTTCCTTTCTTTCCAGTTTAAGGATGTAGTTGTTAAGAGGGGAGGCTTTTGCTAATGGTTCTATAAGAAAACAAGGAAGCTCTCAATTTCTCTTTGTTGTTAATGTTTTTCTGGCTAAACTTAATATTATGAACTCTGTATTTGTTATGAATAATAAAATTCAAGATACAAACAAAACATTGTGAAAATAGTTTGCATCTCTGTCCTGTGAACTTTTTCATTATATACTTTTTAATCTGTGTCTTAGTGCTGTTGCTTGAAATGGACCGTTACTCTGTGGCAATATAAATGATTCTCTGAAGTGCACTTAATTAGCTTTGCAAAGAATCCCAGTCAATTGGTACACTTTTTGGATGTGTTCAAACTACTACAAATATATGTACACACTCAACCCAATGTACTTTTCTATGTTTATATATGTGTGTATAAAACTAAAATAGGCATATGGTAGATTAATGAATTGAAATATGCTAAACTTGATAGTATCTAGAGTTTAAAGGGACATCTGAGAAGCTAAGATTGTTTGTGGATGATTCAGGGGTTAGGGACCAAGTGTAGAGAAATCCTGTTTAAAAAATGGTGAAGCACTAGTCATACTAGACATGATCTTTGTTTTGGTAAGTTAAGAGCATTGTTCAAAAAGGTCCAGCTACCAGAGCTACAGTATGAGGAAATCAGAGCATGTGCTGTGTAGAAAAAGAAAAAAGCTACTTTATGTCTAGGCAGACATAGTAAGTTGGAAATTTCCTTACTTTGAAGTCAAAGAACTCTTTCTGAATCTCACCTGGTCTGGGAAGCTGAAAGCAGCTTTCATTCAAGCAAGTATGTCTAGCTAGGCCCAGTTTGCAGAACCACTTGGAGTGTTACTGTTTTTAATCCAGAGCCAGGCAAAATGAAAAAATTTCAGTCGAACAGACACATGGAGGGGACATTTTTGAGATCATCCTTGCTGAAGATAGCCTCCAGCTTTGCTTTTTGGGTCTTACTGGAGTAGTAATGAGACTGACATGAGCACTAACTACTTTACAGAGCTGCTTTTCATGAACAGTAGAGTGCAGTAAGGCGAGTCTGAGCTCTGTAATAACATGCACACATGGAGGTTTTTACTGTTTGTTTTCTGTGTATGCCTTGACCTTTATGAGAACTGAAAAATCTTTATCTTGAAAATACTGTTTCTCCTTTGAATGACTGCATTTACTACAGTGCTAGTAGTACAGAAGTAGACAGAAAGTACACAGAAACATGTATCCCACTGTCCTGCTTCCAAGCCCAAGCCAGCTCTGTAGCCTGCATGGTGCTTGACAGAATTTTGTTTCCTTCCCTGTGCCTCCCAGCCATCTGCCATGCTGGCACAGATGCTTTGGTTTTGAAAGGTTGCAGATTTCCCACTTACTTCATATGCTGGGAGTAGCATGTATTGCCATCTTAGTTGTCTTTTTCCTTACCTCGTCTTGGTTTGAGAATAGGATTTATGTATTTTATTGAATTAGAGTATTCAATCCTGAGATGCACTTCGAAGTTTGGTGTCTTCAATAACCTCTGCTGCAGGCAGGTAGCTGCTGTCTTTATTATTGAACTATACCAGCTTATATTCCATCTGGGTGAGATTCACAGTCCTAAAGGACAGGTAGGTTTGCTTCCAGGATTAGGTCCTAACACATGCCTGAATTCAGTTTGGTTGGTCCTCCAAAAAGGACCCAGGCTCAGTGCCATAATGGTGTGTTAAAGTGGTGAGCTCCTTTGAGGGACACACCTAGACCTGTGGTCACTCCATCAAGTGATGCTCACATCTTTGTTGCCTTCCCTTGCTCTGAACTGTCTCATTGTGGGTCTCTGCAAGACCCATGAGGGGGCTAAGAGAGGGAGAGCTGCTCATGGAGACCACCTTGCTGTTGCTGGTGGCTGCTTGAGTCTCATCTCACCAACCCAGGTAAGCAGCAAACAAGAGGAATGGCATTGCCTGTCTTCCCCTTAGTCTTATTGTGATCACTAATAATCTTTGTTTTCCTGTTGTTTGATATTGAGCCATTAATTGTAGTAGAAGTCTCCACTTGCAGTGATAAAGGATCATAGTGCATCTTGTTCTAGTGGTAGTTGAATTCTTCAGTTTGTTTGCCTCTAGTAGCCTTTCCCACTTAGTGCATCTTGCTCAGCTGCACTACAAGAGAAATGTTAGTGTTAGGGTGTCTCAGCAAATATCCTGCACTTCATGCATGCATTACACTCGCCTGATAAGAGATGAATGGGGACCCTGGTGATTCTGAGTGCTGATGCTTTTCCTGAGTTTGGGAGTTGAAGTCTTCCTCTAGAAACTTTTATTTTTTTCTTCTCCCTCTCCTCCTCCTCTTCATAAACAACTGTAGCATGGAAGAGGAGCTGTTCCAAAACGAGACAGTAGTGACCCCAAAGTGGGGGCCCTGACTAGCCCAGCTTTATCTGTCTCTGTTAATGCTATCTACTGATGATTTTATGTGTGTGGACTCAGGCTGTATTTATCTCCACATTTCATCTTGTGGTGAGTGTGGTTCTGTAGCTGTTTGATCTTTAGAGCTTTGAGGGTTTGTTTGCATCTGCATTTCCAGTTTCAGGTGCTTCATGAAAAGGCAGCCTCCTCTTGGTAACCACTGAAAACAGGCTCAGCAGTTACAAGCACTGAGAACCAAGTCCTTCCTGCAACTTTCTTAAATATATAGCACTGAAGTGGCCAGGATGGAGACAGATACCTTTTGTCTTGTGCTCTGCTCTCAGGGTCTTGCTGCCAGAGGTCTGTTGAGTGGGATCCATTTTCCTGTGTCCCATTCTGCAAAGAGGAATCCTTAGAGATGTTCTGGGGTAGGAAACTCTTCTGTGCTTCAGTACGTCTCTGTCTCAAACTGTCTGATTTTTCTGCTCGAGGTGCGCTCTGAGTGTCACTTTGTAGATAAAGGCTTTTTCAGTGAAGTGAACTAATTTCACTACTATGTATCAGCACACAGTAAATCAGCAATCACATAAATACATGGTCAATACTGTTGAGTATATGGTGCTCTGAATCTGTATTGCAGTTTAGTTGTATGTTGAGAGTTCAGCTCATTATTGGATAGAGGGTAACTTTTATTTTTAACTTACAGTGATTTATTTCTTCTTGGCGAAGTTCACTTTGACAGGCGTTGATTACACTCAGCTATGCCTGAGTAATGATCATATTTCTAAAAGATAGAAAAAAAAAAGGATGTACTTTTGGACTGAAGTAGGTAGGGCATGTAGGTAGGAACAGTTAATTATTGCTTGTTATTTATCTGCTGTCAGTTTAAATCTATACATAAATGAAACATTATTAATTTTTTTAGCCTTGTTGCTTGTTTAGTGGGGCGGGTGACTCTAGAATAGTATGCAAAAATGAATGCTCCAGTTTGACTCTAAAAATACTGAAACATTTGGGATATTTGTTAATTAACTGTGCATGCTAATTTTGATGTTAGTAAAGAAGGGACAACTTTGGTATTATGCATGCACTGCTGCATGCATCTTTGGAATTCAGCTGAGAGTGTTTTAACAAGTCTAGCATGTACAGCTGTTAAATATTCAAATGGTGTTTCCCCAGGCTTTTTTTNNNAAATTTATAAATTTTTTTTTCCGTGTTTTTTTTTTTTTTTTTTTTTTTTTTTTTTGGCCTCTTGCTTTCTGCAAATTCTAGATGCTTTTTTATGGTGTTAGTTACCATCCACAATCTTAAATTGAGGATTTTAATAGATTTCCTTGTATCTCACCATTTTGGCAGACTGATTTCTGACCATCCATATGGGTTTGGAGAATATTGTTGATTACACTCTGTATCCATCTTTCAAGGACACTAAATGATGAAACATTTCTTTGAGGGAAGGATGCTGTCCATGTATATACTGACAGGTTATATTTCCTACCTAAATTTCTATCTCTGTCAACATCCTGCCTATTCAGGGCAAGATTACAAATTTTTGGTAAACATAGAAGTCAGTCAGAAGTTTGGACAAGTGGGTATTGGACACAGAGGCCGAAAATTATTTGGATTTGGGGTTTTCTGTGTTCCAGTTTTCCTGCTGGTCTCTTTGCAGTGATTTTTTTTTCAGCACGAAATGAATATATTTCCTGAGGCTGAAAGTGATGGAACTTAATTTATTTGTTTGAGAAGAAGACTGTGTTCTGAATACCTGGAAGATGGATTTACTTAAAATACCACCTTTGTGTCAGTAATTACTTTCCTTCAACTGGGAATAACTTCTGTATAAGATGCTGTTTGTCCATTCCAGTTTGATTTAAACAGACATTAGAAATTACCTTGCTACATTTTTAGACTGTTTCACTACATGATCTCGGTATTTGGCCTTATAAATGTGACCCATTTCCCTCGAAGTGTTGGTGTATTAGCTTGAGAACTGAAAAAAAAGACTCAATTTACACCTTGTGTGAGTGATCCTGCTTCTCAGGTGCTAGTAGGACAAAATATTGTCTTTGTGTGCTGGATATGCCTTCTTATATTGCAAATGAGATGAAGATAATGTATCTCAAAAAAGGTTGTATAATCTTTTATATTGCTGCCTTATAGGCAGTTTTTTCCTTACACATTCTTAGCAAGAAAAGACCTTTTTATTTCTTCTTTGTTAGCTTTTTAAAGGACCTATTTCATTGTCACATTAAAATAAGGCCAGACTGTTCTAGAAAAGCCATTTTCTCTGCAATAGCAGGTATTTAACAGGGCAGTTAGCTAAGTGATAAGTGACTGGGCATAAAAACTGGGGAAAGCAGATGACCCTATACAAGAAATAGCCCTGTTTTAAAGTGAGTCCAGTTATTATTAGAGCATTTGGAATATCCCGTCAGTGTCTCAGGAAGATTTTAGGGATTAATAATCATGTTTTTTTGCTCTGGCTTATGTCAGTAATTAATGAAAAACCCTAAGAATCATACAATGGCTGTTGAATCAATAAAATCGGGTAACATCAGATCGTTTTCTGTTCAACATATATGTGTCTAGCTGAACTGCTGTATCAGGTATCACTTTTCTTGGTAGACCAGCTAAAAGCTGAACATTTGCCAAGTGCAGCTGAAGCAGGTGCTGCTTAGCACAGGCTGTCTCCATGTTGTGACTGAGGTACTGATAGATGAGTCCCCTGGATGGTCTGGTGGTGGGGGAGGTTGATTGCTTGATTTGAGAGTTGTGTATTTTTTTTTGTTTGTTTTAGTTAGTTTTTTAAATATAGATGTAGGCTCTGAAAAATGTAGTGTGGGAAACCCTTATATCTACAATGAGACTTTTATTTACACAATTTATTTGTGAAGCATTCTGTATGGTTAAAAACACATAAACCAAAACAGTTTAAAAAGGTAGCAAATCTGGATGCCAGTCCCATGCCCCATTTATTTAGAAATAATTTTGAATTCGGGTACTGAATGCCAAGTAAGGGTATAAATTGATTGCTCATACCAACTTTATAAGGGCTTGAATGATGTTTCCAGAATTGATAGAACAATATATCAATTATTTCTTGTGTTCACAATTGTTCATCTATGAAGACAGTGTTCAGAACTTAGACCATGCCTGTTTATCTGTTTAGATAGTCAAGACGACTATTCTTTATTTATAGCTTTGATTGAAGTTGCCTACAACTTTCATGTAAGGATTTTTAGCTTGTATAGTACAGGTCTGTAAATTAGTCAGAAGATTAAAAATTAGAGGGGCTTTAGAGAGCATGCAGGCTGGATGTGCTAGCTTTTTTAGTTATTTTAGACTGATATAATGGAAAACTATTGCTTTGAGACTTACTTTTAATTGGAAGTAATATTATTTACAAACATTAATGCTACTTCCTGGTTTTACATAATTCTGTTACTGAATGTTAAGCTGCCAGTGATTCATGTGTTTTTTTAATAGTGCCATCTGATTTTTCATGGGTGCTTTTATTGCTCAGAAAGAAGGGTTAAATACAGTATTAAAAACAAGATATGCATTTTACAGTGCTCTTAGGCATCTGTTGTATGTCCTTGCAATTGCATAGAACAGGAAATGATGCTTTGAGATACTTTGTGCAGAAACCTTGTACGAAAAATTCCCCAGGGAAATGATGCTTGAATCATTTTTAGTTGCCTGGCATTCTTCAGTCCTTGAACTTGATTGTATGCATTCTGACTTTGATTTTGAGGACTGAGTCTATAGAGAAATAAACATACAGATCTTCAGTAAGGACTAGGGCACAATAATCTTTAGTTTGTTACATCTTATATGAAAATGAAGCATTCATTTTTTATCTCTTGTAATGCAAATGACTCTACCCAAAAGACAGATTCCCTTATGGATATGAGATACTTTTGTATTTGTAACTTGATATTTGATTTGCAGGGAAAACTGTGTAGGGACTTTGCCTTCAGTTGTGTATACTTGCCTGTGCTAAACATCATCTGTTTCTTGCTTGCTGTCTTGCATCCTTTTTTTGTTTATGTTTTTGAGAACTTTTCTTGTTCCTTTTTAAAGCTTTTTTTGGCAAGAAATATTCTGGTGTGTGTGCTGTGGTTGGAAGTGTCACAGGGTTACCCAACAGATGTTGACTCTCTTTATAAATCAGATTCTTGCTTGTTCATAGTGGTGGCTAAAAGTTGATATTAGTGAACATGTCTCACATTTATTACTGATACTGGCTTTTTCTGTTACCCTGCTGGCAGACCTTGCAGGGGGTTCAAGGTTGGCATGAAGTTTACCGTTCCTTTTTAGTGTGCTGTTTCAAGAAAAAATTACTTGACTGTGGGTTTATGAGTAACTTGTAGTTCAGTAACTTGTGAATACTTAAAGTTTACATGAAATTACAAGGAAATTAGAGGTTCTCTTGCTACACTGAAATGCTGAAACTCCTGTTTCTGAAAGCTAGTGTAAATTCTCTGTATGGCTCTATTTTGAACTGGGCTTACAGTACTTCTGTATGTAAATTGTAGTCATCAGTTGTTACATATACTAAAACTACCTTTTGGCTAATTAAGGAGGTTTTTGTTAGAAAAAAGGTAGAAGTATATTGAAGACATAGATTTATTTCAGTGCTACATATAAGTTTGCTAGCTTAATAGTTTACTTATTTCTGACTACAGGTATTTTTATGAACATTTTTCAGTATCTGTGATTTATGCATTTGAAACTTTGCATCATGTGTTGCATATTAAAATCTGAGAAGAGAAACAAAAGATTGCAAGGGAATATTAAATAGATGGGTTGCTGTGAGTCACTTGATGGAGGAAATCACTCTCATTTTTTAGAGGCCGGTGATATTTTTTTTACTAGGAGCTATTTCTTTTGCCAGTTTACTAGGATCAAAATGTTCTTACTGGCTCCAGTTTCTGCTTGTGTCCTGAGATTGAAAGGCTGAAAAGCGACATTTATTTGTGCAGAACTGATAAAATGCTCTTGTGTTCAGAAGCTGAACAGAGTGGTTAGGAACACCTCAATTGCAAACGCCATCTTTAGGCTAAAGGATTATGTAAATTTTACCCTAATCTTTGCATTGTTTGAACTTCAAGCTCAAGCCTCTCATTTTGGCAGTTCTGCAGTGCTCACTAATTTTTCGTTCATTAGTCATCTAATTGCAGAGTCTTCTCGGTTTCACCCTAATGCTTTAAAACATGAATGAAGATGAGAGATGAGGACAAACTAGGCTGAGATAGAGTCCTTGATATTTATAACTGTTCTTTCCAAAATCTGCCATTAATTCTTCCAGGCTATTTGGAAGAGCTGGCTGTCAGGCTGCTCTGGATTCTCCATATTTTCTTGTTCCTGGAGCAGCTCCATTTCTTGTCTTGGCTGTAGTGTCCATTTGTATTTTTTTTTTCTTACTGAAAACAGGGTTGTTGGAGGTCGGGAGGCTGGTCTTTGGGGCATTTGCTAGTATTTGTTCTCCCTGTTGGACATAAGCAAGACGTGGGTTTCTGAGGACAAACTGTAGCATCTGTGGACAAACGTGTTGTGTTTTACATACCTGAATGCAAAATGTACTTTCTCTTGGATTAACTCCCACCAAGGAGCTGCAATATTTTCCTTGTAGAAAATATGTGTTGCTCTTGTTGTGGCTAGAGTGGAAATGTCCTGTCTCCTCTATATATGCTGGTTGGAGTTGGCTGAGCCCACCTTGCCGACTAGCACTGCAGTTCGGGATTGCAGCTCTAGGACTGAAGCAAAAGAAATTATTTTGGAGTCGGACAGGGAGAAAACCAAGTAGTAAATTCTGACACGGCTCAGCCAGTTGCTGAGCCACAGCAGCAGAGCTACTGGAGGACAAGAAGACTATTATTTCTGTTTGAATGCCCTTTGAATAGGCTATAGGCTCTGGTATCTAAATTTGTTTCACGCATCGTTGAACTAGAATCTTTAGAGGAGGGTCACAGGATTTTGCATGCTTTCTTTGTGTCTCCTGCCTTTGAGTGCTGGTGTGGCACTCACTTTGAAAGTTGAAATGGAAGGCTTTATATAAGGCTGAGAAAGTAAATATTTTAATATGTTGCTTGAGTCATAGGTATGTAAAATTATCCATAAGGACAAATCCCACCCAAGATTGCTTATTTCTGCATGAGAGAAAGGATTGCAGTAGGACTGTAAAAGGAAAGGAGACTTTTTTACTTTTGTGTTCAGAATTTGAATACTGAAATGTTCAGAGAAAATAGCTAAGGGTGGAAAAAGCAAAAGTGAAGTTGTAATATGACTAGAGGAAAATGTCTTACTGGAGAAGTCTAACCCAACTGCATGTTCTGTTTTACTTGTATTAAGTAAGGAGGTACTAGTCAAGAAAATAATCTCTGAATTATGTGGGAAGGAGAATGGTTTTTTGTACTTGTGTGTGTGAGATATATCTAGCTAAAAATGGGGTCCTGGAAGTCACATGTTTATCTCTAAATAGAAGACAAATAACACATGCAAGCTGTACACCTTTCTTGTGGTTCCTTCAAGTCTTTCATTGTTGAATGTTGATTTTTTTGATATCTAAGCTCATTTAAAATTTAAGTGTTAAACCCTTTCCATGTGCAGTATGACCAGAGGTGCAATGGTGTAAGGGGTGCTGCTTTAGCCTATACATTTGAAAATACTAGTGATCATCATTATTTTGGTTATGGGGGGAGAAATTCTATTTTCAAATATACAGGAATGTCTAGGAATTCTTACTCTTGTTTTCTTTTTCAATGATCCAAATTAAAACGCCTCTGCTTA
Source organism: Toxostoma redivivum (assembly GCA_013397375.1). Classification (NCBI taxonomy): domain Eukaryota; kingdom Metazoa; phylum Chordata; class Aves; order Passeriformes; family Mimidae; genus Toxostoma; species Toxostoma redivivum. The sequence continues at coordinate 982,214 of VXBI01011564.1, forward strand.
TCTTTTTCTGTTTTAGACATCAAAAAATAAAGATGGAAAAGAGCAGAGTGAAGCTATATCACCATCGGAGGAGGAAGAAACTTTCTCTTGGCCTGGTCCCAAAACTGTCGTGCTAAGGAGGACATCTCAGGGTTTTGGCTTCACCTTAAGACACTTCATAGTTTACCCTCCGGAATCTGCGGTTCAGTTTTCTTTTAAAGTAAGTGGAATTAATAATGAAGCACTTTATATAAAGCCTTGTGCCTTTTAGGATCAAAAATCCATCTTACTTGAAAGTAAATGTGTTTGTAAATGCGTCTTACAGAGATGAAAGATGCTTTGTAAGGTGGGCGGGCTCATGGCATTGTTTAAAAGCTGTTCACTGATCTGTTCCAATAAAACAGAATTGACTGAGTATGTCAGTTAAAAATATTTGTATCATGGGTAAGAACAGTGGTCATTGTGTTACAGGAAGGTATTTCTCTGTACAGATTCTTCTTTTACCCAAAGCCAGTGTCATTAATTAGTCTGTACCTCTTCTGAAGTGTAGACTTGAAGAGTGTGATTTTTGCGTTTCGTTGTTATTCCCCTCCCCAATTTAAGTTTGTCACACCATCACATTAAGAGATGAAGAAGAATGCTTGCTTTAGTTTCTAACTGAGTATCCTAAACTCAGTCTACATTAGGAAGACAGATTGTGTTTCTGTGCTACATTCTTTCTGCTGAAAAGAGGACCTGCAGTTCTCTGTTAGTCAAGAGACTAATATATGCAAGATATATACAGGCCTACATTAAAAGACAACTTCCTTAAAGTATTTTGCATTTTTTTATTTAAAACAAGAATATCTGAATGTTAAGTAGCTAATTGTTCTTCCTTGCTCAAAGCATGTATGTGTTATCTTTTGTGACTGAAGCTTTTGAAAGTTGCTATAATATATAGGGTGTTGAGAAAAAGTCCATTTAATAATGAGAGGAATTTGAAAATTGAGAGAGGGTGTTTCCTAATGAGTTTAAATAACATTTACTCATTTTAAAGGCATCAAATGTAATAGTTTTCAAGAGCCGTGCTACCCCTCAGTTTTGCTTTTGCTTTTCCACTTAGGTAGAAGAATAAATTCTTACCAAGCTGGAGAATGGGTATTGAAGCTTTCTGGAAAGAGCTTGGAGTTAATTGACTCATGTATCTCTGCAGATGTCTTTCAGTAAAGTTGTCTGTCTTTGCCTGCCCTTGGTAGCTGTAAGATTTCTTTAGAAGTAGAAAAAGCTTTGCAGAAGAAAATTGGCACATTTTTCCAGTTTACTGCAGTTATTCAGCCTTCACTTGAGTGCCCAAATTTTTTCTTTGACAAGGAGTGACTGAAGTTACATGGGTGTGAAACTATTAGCAGTATCAGGTGATCCCAACATTTCTGTCATTGAGCACACGTAATAGCAGTCTCTGGTTGAATTCAGTGTGAAACAGAGGAAGGAGGATGGAGAAGCCTTGGCCTTGAGCAGAGCAAATGACACGCACTTGCTAGCATCTCTCAATACGATCCCCTATTCATGCTGGGGGTGAAAATAAATAGCATGAGCAGGATTAGCCTCCTTAACTAAGAAGTGACTGGATATGTATGGAAAAAGGCTATCACCAGATGTCTCTGAGGCAGTCAATATGTTTTTCATATGCAAAAGAAGCCAAGGGAAGGGCATTATAAAGAAGAAATGTCTTGTTCATATCTGATGGTTTCTGAGAGACCCAAGCAGTTTGTAGTGAGCCCAGCACCTGTAAATCTCAAGACATGTCTTGAAGCTCTTAACTCCCTCTTTTTCTGCAAGAGAGATCTTCATCCTTCTTAATTTTTTTCTCTGTTTCTTCTCTGACATGTTGGGATCTGGTTCATTCATTCCTATTTCTGTCTGATTTTGAAAAGGAAGTAATGAGATGATTGGATACTGTAACACCTTTATTCATGGATTCAGTTACATATAAAGATGGTAAGGTTCATTTGGACAGAGCCCTTGTCCTGAACAGTTATATTAAACTGAATGGTTATCATCTCTTTTCTTCCTTTTAATGTCCATGAGGTGAAGCAAAAGAAAAAACAGATCTTCCAAATTACTACTTATGAGTCTTCATAATGTGGATTTTGTAGAAATCTATGTACCTAAGTTGTGGTACGAAAGAATGAAATTCATCTATTGTCAGCCTGATCCTAATATGAGGCAAATCTGATTTCTCATCTGTTCAATTGCATCTTTGATTATATGAAGTTACCAGTTAATTACAGTCTCTGTCATTGATTGTAAGCTCAAGTATCATTCCTCTCTCCTCATTGATCAAAATTTTAAGTACCTCAGAAGTCACAGATGTTTCATTTTGAATTCCTCAAAGGGAGTATAATAACAATAAATATAATTTGGTTTTCTGACTGTTTTTAATCTTGTAGTAGCTTTGTCCCTCCTTCTCACCTGAGGATGCAGCCACTACTGATGTAAGACACAGATTACAGCTGGATGTTGAAGATGCCCTTGATGTAATAGCTGGAGTCACTCAATCCTTGACCTGTTTCTCAGAACCATAGCCCTTTTGTTATCACAAGTGTCAATGTGGTGCTGGTGCTTTCCCTCTAGATCAGTGTAGCAGTCTCTATTGTTTACTCCAGGGTAAAAAGCATTCTAGCTCCTTTAATTTTATTCTTTAATTCCTCCCCACCCCTCTCTCCCCCCCCCAAGGTAAGCTTGCCCTACAATCTCTTAAATTTTACTACAAAACAACATAAACTAGTAGAGGTAGTGAAGAGAAAAAAAATCAAACACATATATATCCACAAAGAATGGGAAAAGATTGCTCAAAGGAAAGCAATTTTAGATATTTTTCTAATACCTACTGTAGGTTCCAGTTCAGACATACTGGTGAAAATGTCTCCATTCAAAGTTCTGCTCCTGTTGCTTGTTTTTTGTGTTCGAAAAAACTGTTAATGGGTCAGGTGCAATCCTCTAAGATTCTTACAAGGGGGAACAGTGGCATCTCTAGGATATAAAGCATAGTATTCTTAGCCTGCAGGGTGTGGTAAAGATTACACCACAGGTGCATAATCCATGGGAATTGGAAGATAAGCTTTCTGTATGCTGGAGGATGCTGCTGCTTGGAAAGCCATGGAGGTGAATTTTCTTGGAAGCAAAGAACTGCATGCCAGAGGATGTATTGAGTAGAGAAGAGTGGGCATTAGATTATAGGATAACCTGTTCTTTGCTTAGGTGTGCTTGAGGTGTTGAGCTTTTAAATTCTGAGAAGTTCAGCATTCTAGTCATTAGTCTAATAAAACTTTGTTCAGTTGGAAAGTCTTTTTGTTTATTGTCCTGAAGAACTTGCTGCAAGGAAGGAGATCTAGGCAGATCTGCCTCCAAGACCTGGCTGACTGCTCTGAGTCCCCAAACACATTTGTCTTGATACATAAACTCCTAATAGGACTTCAGGTGATTTTTTTTTTTTTTTTGGTGACACCCTTTCCCCATGTGAAAATGATTGGTTATGATCAATTCAGAGAAGTGTCTCTGCATATTTTAAAATGGAATGCTAGTATATTATTTGTTTTTATTTATATATATATATATATAATATTTTTACATCTAATTCATTTAGCATTCCATATGTGTGTAGTAGTGCAGATCTAGATCAAATTCAGGGCATTTTGCTAAGTTCTTATCTTTTCATGGTTCCTGCATAAAACAGCTATTTAAGTACAAATCAAGGGTCTCTTTCTCATTGTAATTGGCCTTAATTAACTAACTTATAACCACTGTGATAAGTTATGGAAAAAACTGTTGTGTGGTCAGTCTCTTGTGTGAAAGATGACCTTGGAAATTGAGGATGTGGTTTGACACATTTCATTTTGGCAGAAGTATTTGGCTCTGCTTCCGTGGGGGGACACACCAAACTGGGAATAGCTGCACATTCAGGAATAACCCATTTATGCTTGCTTCCCATGCCTGCTTTCCCTTAAGATAGTGAATAAGGAATGTGTGGAAGATTTCTTAAGTTGGCATTGCAAAAAGCAAGTGTTGCATAATGCCTTTAACATCAGGTGTTCATTAGGATTTTTTAGAAACACACTATTTTTGCATATGATGTTTTGTTCTTCCAAGTTCATTTATCTGAGAAGCAAGTGAGTGACAAAACCTCTTCAGGTATGGATGCAGCATATACTGACATCTTGCCACGTGTAAGGGGTGAATGAAGGAGGGAAAGCTGGATTCAAAACAGTTGTGTTAAAAAGCATTAATTCCATTTTTCAAAGCCTGATCTCACTGGCTTGATACCATGAAAAATGAATGTTTTGCAGCTGTCTTTGGTAACAGAACTTTGCATGCCAGTGACAAGACTGACAAAATCCACTGCAGTATTTAATAAATTACAGCATTTCTACGTTAGCTAAATTTTCTTTTAAAAAATGTTTGTTATATAGCATCAAACAAAGTAGCTTCCCATACATGTAACCCAGATTTTTCAGACTATGAGTTCTAATATTTCAAGTCCCAAAGATGTTTTTTCACTTGACAGATATGGCCAGAACTCAAAACATGCAGAAGTTACCCGTGTCTAATTCTGGGCTGCTGATTGTAGTTCAAAACCAGCTGACTGTTGCAGGGCTTCAAGAGTAAGCAGTCATGGTACTTACCTTCTAGTGTGCCATTTTTACCAAAGTATAGAGCAGACAGGACTGTCCAACTCAGAGATATACTGTTTGGGCAGCAATAGCAATTGTGGTTTTTTAAAAGTAGAATATATGCTAGATTTTTGTTAATTCAGTATTTTGGGTTTGGGTTTATTCTTTATTTCTTTGTTCCTTAAAGTTACCTTTCTGTAACATCTTTCAAAGCCCCAGGAGAACTTTTGTATGCCTTTTAAAAAATTTATTGGTGCTAGGACAGACTTGTCTCTTCCTTATCATTATACAGTGGTTATATCCGGGTCTTATTTCCTCTCTTTCTTCAACTCTTTCTCTCTTAAATGGATTGTGCAGGTCAGTGTGTAGTTACTTTGAGCTTATTTAATTTGAAAAACACAGTGATTTTCCTTTAAATACAAAATTCCTAGAAATTTGGGGTTAGTCCATGTAAAAGTAGAAGGAAATATCCAGGTGAAAATTATTTCTATGGTCATTTCCTTGCTCCTTCTTTCCTTCAGGACAAAGCTTCTTCTAATTAGCTGAGGTGAATAGTTAGAAATATTTTTAAAATACTACCTATTAGTCTCAGAAATTGTATTTGATTAAGTATTTATTGCTCTATGAAGGGTACAGTTTAGAAAGCAAGTAGGTATTTTCCTAGTTAGTTTTCTTCTTAAATGGTAGAACTTTGTAGACAAGGTTAACTATGACCTTCATACCAAAATATTGACAAGAAAGTAATATAAGTAATATTTTTTTTGTAGTTTAAGCAGGCCATTTCCCCCCAGTACTTTCCAGTTGTGTGATTTTTGGGATCAGTGAGCAGGAGACTCTTCAAGGTTGTTACTAAATAGTGTTTGGGGTACATATTTTTCCCCTAGTAGTAGTACTGAAGGCAAAATAAACTTGGTTCAAATTTCAGGAAGCATATTCAGACATTGCTTACAAAATATGTTGTATCTCTTGCATATGTAGCTTTGAATGGTGAGGTGATTAAAGTGTAACCTTTCCTGCCTGGCTTTCAGGGTGAAACATGCTTGCAACAACACAAAGTGCAGTATGAGGCTTCATGGTAGTATTTAATGGGGTTTGGTACATTTGTTTTCACATAATCCTGTTCATGTTGTTTCTGTGGGAATGTTTCATAGGATTGTGCTTAGTTGTTGTTTTTAAAATAGCTCTTACTCTACATTCTCAGAATAAAAGCCTTAATTCTTTAAGTTGGATAGTTGTGGAGAAAGTAGGAGGTACCAAAATGCAGACTTAACCTTACCAGTTCACTTCAATTCTTTGTACCTCAGAGATGCCTATGCATTTTTTCCATTTATTCAATTTTTAATATGCACTCTTTCTTCCTCTTTAGGATGAAGAGAATGGGAATAGACAAGGTATGTCTTGTTTTTACTGTCTTATAGATCCAGTATATTGAATGCTTCATCTGTGTAATAGACTTGAATTGCTACCTAAGAGCTTGAAATTTAAAATCACTTCAGTGTGAGCATCAAGCTCATTGATTAATCATTTAATTCCAGATTATGCCAGTCAGTTCCCCTCCATTTTCATAGCATTGTCCCTCCCATATTTCCTTTGTCTGCTTTCTTTCTTAATTCACACCTGAACTTATTTTTTATAAATTTATGTTAAATCTCCATCCCAGTTATTTGAAGTTTCTCTTTGGTGCTTAGCTATTTTCTCATCCATGCTTCCTTTTTGCTGGTATCTTACTGTTCCCTTAAAAGAGTGAAAACCATGTTGATTTAAGGAAGCTGGTTTTCAGATTGGGAGCCCAGTCCCTCTTTGTTTCCCCAGTCTGTCAGGATGGTGAGGTAGAGGGGCAGTGGGATTGAGTGCCCTGTGCAGGGCTCCCCTGGTGCTCTGCCTGCCAGCCAGCTGGGCATAGTGCTGCCCAGAGCCAGGGACAGTGTGAGCTGAGTGCTGCTGCTGGGTTCTCATTTGCAGCAAAACATGGGACCTGCTTCCAGTGTACATTTGAGTACCTCCTTTAGGTGGAAGACAGAGAATATGTCTGAACTCCTGTTTCCATTTGCTTTGTGTAGCTGTGATGTATTAGAAGCATTCTGGGAAATATGAATTTATTTGAACTTTCTTACTTTTCTCTTGGAAGCAGATGGATTAATCCATTTCATCCTCCCAGTTTTACTGAGCTGTCATCACCTGCATGTTAAACAGTGAAAAGTTAATATTTTCCTGCTTCTTATCACTCCCTAAACTTGAAGCATCCTTTATCTGTTATGACATACAAAAAGTAAAGGCAGATTCCTTAAGGAAGGGCAGGGAGTTGATCTGTGCCAAACCAGTATGGAAGACACCACTTGTGATCTATAGAGAATAAAGTTCTGTGGTGTTCTTGTTCTCACAGGGAGAGCCCAGGCAGCTAAAGATGGAATGTAGATCTGTTTATCTAAAATGGTATCTGGTAGCTATTTTTCATCAGAGAAACAGCATTGAGGAAATACTTGGTTCACCATGAGACCTGTGAAGGTGGAAACAAGATTACTTTCTGGAAATTTTTGTGTAACTTCTAAATCCATGAATCATAGCTCAACTCTTGCTTATTTATAGCACCCATAGTATGTTGTATGCCTTGAAATACAGATCTCAAAGGGCACAAATGCCCTGAAAATTAACAGCGTTCTCATGGAGGAGAGAAGGTTGGGCTTGTCACCCTGGGAAGAGAAGAAATGACTGTGAGGCAGAGGACATAGATGTCAGTAAATCTTGACCTGCCAATTTTGTGTATTAAACCTTGAAAAACAGCAAAATGGAACAAAGTGTGTTAGACACTTTTCTCCAGCATTTGACGTGATCCTTGGGGCCATAAGAGGGATGAAACTCTTTATTTAGGTTGCTGCAGGTTGTTCCTGTTCCCAAATAAGGGGAGTAGGCAGCTTGAGAGAAGAAAATGAGGAAAAAGGCGCGTCTCATATTGCATGTTCGCGAAAGTGATGTTTGTTCAGCAGCAGCAGGTAGGGCAGAAGTTCTGCCCGGTTATCCCGGGATTGCTGTAGCGCTCCGCAGCGGAGCACGGGATGGATGGAGCCGCTCCGCTGGGAACGGCGCGTCCGGGACCGGGCGCCGGAGCCACCTCGCGGCGGGTCCCGGCATTGCAGCCAAGCTGGGAAACCTGGCGTCTGTGAAGCCCTGCCGAAATTAACTGAAAATACCCTACTGAGAAACAGTTTTCTTTTGAAGTTTGTACATGATAATTCACTTAATTCTCTTGATCTTTCCTCTCGGAAAGACTAAGCTAGGGGAATCTAAGCATTTCGTTTTTGTGAAGTGGTGTTTGCCAGTGCAGAAGTGTATTTTCTTTTTGTATCAGTTTTCAGTGGAAGTTTATAATTTGTGCTTTGCCCTTGTCATAAATTAGGCTTACCTGTTAAAAATGAGGGTTTAGTGTCAGATTCAGCATTTATATATTTGATTAGGTGAGTGTGGATAAAAGCATCTCTATTGCTTTTACCTTCCATTGAGAGAACTTGAATATTTTTCCAAAGGATCAGAGCACCTAATTAAGTCTAAAGGGCAGACAATAAAAGCATGGACCCTATGGTGTATTCTAACAGTGAAAGAAATATTTTTATATATTTGAGGTTCTGGTATAAAATTTTAGAGTATAGTTAGATGAAGCTCCTGGCTTGCATTAATCTTCCTTTTGGTAAGCAATAAAGTTTCAAAACCTTTATAATGGAAACTAATGCAAATTTGTCCAGGAGACCTCTTAACTGGGAATGACACCAGAGGGAGATAATGGCCCAAAAACAAGATTGGATTGTCAGGCAAAGGAGTTAGGATGCCGTCAACAGAAGATATCTCATGGTGAACAGCAGTGACAGAAGAGGACTACCCCAGTTGTATGCACATGAGCAAGAGACACCCTGGAGCTCTCTTGCCTTTTTCAGGAGCTGGCTGAAGCCCCTGCACACTCACACAGAGAGGTGGTGGGATATCTCACAGGAGAGGACCAGGGTGCTGCAGTGGATGGGCAGAGGCGCTTGGGGAAAACAGGCTGGGAGACCATGGGGGTTGAGTTGCCTTTGTGGTCCAGTTGTGAGAACAGCAGGGATGCATGGAGCTCTGGCTTGGGATGGATGGGGAGCTGGCTTAGAGCCTGTGGTCAGGATTTGTGGGCAGTGTTTGTTGGGTGTCTGCTGCTGCCCTCTCATGGAAGAAGTAGCCAAGGCTTTCTTCAGACAAGTAGTGGAGGCTTCACATATACCCGTGCTGCTTCTTGTGGGAGACTTTAGCACCCTGTTATCTGCTGAAATGGCATCACAGCAGATTTACCCTAAATATTTTGTAGTCATTATTTGAAGTTTTTCAGTTCTTTTTCTACTTTTGCTGCTCCAGGTTGTTGCTTAAGCCAAGTCATGAAAATGCTTCTCTAACCAGGTGTATTTTATCAGAAGATACAGATTTTCCACAGTGGATTCTTTGGTCACTGACTGGAAACTTTTATCTGCTCTCCAGAGAATCTCTGTTATATTGACCAACCTGTATTATGCATTTCTTGGAGTTATTCCCCCCCCAAATAATTTGGAGTCTTTATTTTGTGTGTTTTGAAGATGGTTTGCCATTCTTCCTATTTTGTGGAGTTGCCCTGTTTCAATACTTAATTATTTAAGAGGTATTTCACAGATAGATAGAAGTCTTCCAGGAGAATATACTAGGAATATTTGGAGCCAAACTGAAAAATACCTATACCTATTAAAAATCTAGCATTCTTATAAAAAGCTTGCACTGTCAAGTTGCGCTGAGTGAAGCTGGAGGAAAACTTCATGCCATTTGATTGTGCATTTAGTATTATTATCATGTTGTCTTTCAATACAGGTTTTGTACATATGAAGGTAGTTTCTTGCATCTTGTCCTAAAACATGTTTTCCTTTAAAGAGGTTTGGCATGGTGATCATGATTAAAGTGAACAGTGATAGGCACAAAGAAAGACTGAAAGAAATTTTATATTTCAGTAGAACCAAGCTATTTTGTATCTAAAACAGTATCTGGAAATCTAGTATCATTATTATCCAGTGTATCTATATATTTTTTTAACATGATATTCTTGCTTTTTGTACTTTTATCTTTATTTCTATGTAGAAGTACCTGTAGCAACTAGGAGCTTCTTTTCCCATAAAAAAGAAAGTCAACTTAGGTGTATTATTTGGTGTGTTTTTCTGTAGAAACCCGGTGTGTGCTTGTTAATGTTTTCATTTTGTTAATGAGAAGTGTAGAACATTAAACTTTATCACCAGGCTTTTCTTCTTTTCATTGTGTCTAAGTATGTACAAAAATTTCTACCCTTCAATTGCATATGCTAAACAGTTGCAATTTATTACCTGGCCTTCTTCTGCTGTGCAAGTCTGCTTTGACAGGGGTGGAGCCTTTTAGAGAAGGGTGGGAAAAATGCAGGAAGAGCTTTTTCCTGTATTACTGCTGCTTACATAAGGCCTGGAGATTTTAATATTTAATTTCTTTTAACAGACTGTTGATTTCTGTAGTTTGTGTTCTCCCAGGATTTAATTTAATCCCATGTTTTTTAACGTCATGGTTTATCAGCTCAGTCTCTTATGAAATAAACATATTGTGCCTGTGATGATGGGAAAAAGATAGATAAGAACAAGAGGATGACTGTGAAAGCAAATATTTGGAAAGGTCATAGATGGCTGGGGTGATACAGTCCAAGGTATATGATAGTAGAATTAGGAGTAAAAGGCAGGAGGTGTTTAACAGTAATGCTTCAGCATAGTGGGACAGTAAATTGCCCTTTTTTTGTGGATTTCTGATCCAAGTTAATTTTTTAACACCTAAATGTTGAGAATGCTAAAAGAGTGCTCGTTTAGTTTTGCACTGAGACCAGAGCCTGATGATTCTTTGTTCCCTTATAGTACATCCAGAATGTTTAGTGGTTTCTGTTGAGTTCAAATCATCTTTTTGAATAAGAACATGAAATGTAATTTCCAAGGATTTAAGGAGAAGTCCATAGATTCACTACTATAGATAAAAATTGTTTTGCTCTATGCTTACCTAATGACTGTAATTAATCCTCTAGACTAATCATAGATTAAATTTTAAACTTGAAAAGGTTTCATTTGAGAGAATTGAATGAAGTAATAGTAATGGCAAATAATGCAATGAGAAAACACAATTTTAGGGAGTTTTTAACTGAGCTGAAACTGTGTTATATATTTTCCATAACATTGCCAAATTATTTTCTCATCTTCTCCCATGTAGATAGGGTTGAGGTTGTATTAATCAAATGGTTTAACAGAAAAGTAAACAAAAAAAGAAATACCATTTTGGAGTTCCTAATCAAAATGCCAGAGGTGCATTGAGAAATAAGAATGTATTTTTCCTGTGTTATAGAGTTGAATACCAGGTGTTTCTCTGCTAAATGACTCAACAGCACTAATTTATGTATTATGTTCTTTCAGAGGCTCATCCCTGGCACTGTATTTCAGCTAGTGTTTTTCAGTTGAGTTGCTTTGAGCTTGACAGTGGGTGAAATAAGCTCTGTTGGGTCTGGACTGGGACCTTTGGGCTCCTTTTCCAGAGTGGATTGCTAGTGGAGAAATTCAGTTTGCAGATTATAATATGCAGCATGATCTGTAGTTGGACTCCCTCAGTTAGATATAAGCCTGACAGGTTTGTGATTTATATTTAATGAAATGAAATCTCAGTTAATAAACGTAAGTTTTGCTGTGCTTTCAGCAATCTTTTTTGAGTAGTTTGGAAAATGATTAACAGGTTTTTGATTGAGTAATCAATTTGAAGCACTTGCCCTGTTATATATTTCCCTTCCCCTTGCCTGAAAGGCATCCCAAGAATCAGTGCCACTCAGCATTATTGAACCAGTGGAGCTCAAATGCCTTGGATACCCAAAAGCATACTTGAAGATCTTCATGCTTAAGAGGAGTGTTCCTCCTCCTTGAATCAGAGAAAGATGTATTTAAGAACCTGTCTTAATTGACTCATTTGAGGTGTTTCATGGAGCTAGTTTCTTAAATGTAAAAGTGGAAGTCATCTATTTGCTATCTGCTGAGCCTAGGGCTGGGAGTAAAAATGTTCTACAAAAAGTTATTTTGCTAATCTCTGTAGACTTTATTGAATCCTTGTGTTATGAAGATTTCTAAGCACAGTTCAGCTGTCCTGAGAAGATGATTTTTTTTCTTCCCTTGAGGAAGAAGAGAAATGGCATGTTTTTAAGCAGTAGCTAGTTTGGAGAGACTTTTTAAGAAAGTATTTATTACACTGCATCCCAACACTTGCTGATTTGTGCTCTGCAGGTCCAAAACAAAGGAAGAGCTCTGTCAGCAATAGCACTTTGGCATGAGATGATTTTTTTTCTTCTTTCCTATTCAGAATGTAAAGGTTGCCCTTTTTGTAGTCTTTATGACTCAGATGTTTTAATCTGAGTTTTATATCAAAAGGTTAATGACTTCAGAGAAATAAGTGCTTGTTGCTATGTTGTAGTGTGTTGGTAGATTTGATAGCATAACTTCTGCCACGTCATTTTGTTTTCCAGGTGAATCACAGAGCAGTACAGTAATACTTATCTGGTCTGGAGAGAGGAGTTTAAAAATCAAGTCATGGTTACTTCATTTGATACTATACTAGTTATGCTCCCTGTAGTTGTAGCAGCTAGATTCAAACTAGATTTTGAGGGGAAGTTGTGAGAATTGGCACCTAGATAAAATTAATTTCTATGTCAAATTTGGGGGAGTTAGGAAAAGCTTTCCTGAATATCAACCCCCAGATGTAAGTCAGTTTTAAATATTACCTAGTTTTAATTCTTCTGTTTTAAAATAGTAGTACTTTTTTAAAATATTCCCTTTTATCAATGAGAGCGTGTTTGAATTCTGTTATTTTGTAAATGTGATGGTTGCTAGTGCGACGTGTTCCCCTCTGCCACTTGTGGCCTCTTAAACATTCATCAAGAAAGCTTCCTTGTAATTTTGCAATGGGAGACTTGCTTTCTCCTGTCAGACTGTGGAGGCATTATTGACTTGAATCTCAGCTCATAGATCCAGGGAATATAAAGATTAGCTCATAAATGATTCCATGATATGTGTTGTGAAAGAAGTCTTTATTTTGCAGTCATTTGAACAAAAGTTAAGACACTAATTTTAATTTCTAGATTTTACTGTGATCTCCGTGGTTATTGTAGGTGGCAGGTAGTCTGATTAATTAGAAGATTTGCATAGAATTATGAAAAACGTATTGGCTCAGAAAAGCCTTGTTGCAATAAATTGGTTTTCTATATTTGTCTGGTGTTTGATTTACAGGTGTTTGGGCTTCTTTAGACTACTTTTTCTTAACTTCGGTTGTCTAGACTAAGGACCTTATTAAGACTCTCCCGATTCATTACTATCCTTGTTTATGCCAATGAATTTTTGTCTTGAGCCTTCTATATACTTGGGGATTTATTTTTATTTCCTTATTTCTGATAATGCTGAATCTCTGAACCAAAATTTCGGACATGGTTTGCTTACTCTAAAGTTATATTTTCATTTGCATAATGTCATTGAAGGGAGTCACTGCACTGCAGGGAGTATTTTAGTTGTTCTATTAGCAAAACCACACTACTACCTGGAAGAAGACTTGCCTTTGAATTTATACTGGCTGGTGATCATTTACTCATGCTGGAAATTTTCGTGTGCTTACAAAACTGATGCAGGAAAGGACAGCTTGATGAGCTTTTCAGTTTGTGATCACCTGAGTTGTATACTTACCAACTTTATTTGCTTTTTTTCTTTTTACTGCTCTAATGTAAGACTACATCTCTCACTATAGCTAGATTTAAGGGGGAATGAAGTACAAATGAAGTTCTTTTTACAGAAGTTGTGCTTTTTATCTGTGCTGTTTCTTGCATATGTGAATGTGGTACTGGCAACTCACACTTTGTCTGGTCTTTGTGTGTGCATGATGTCTTACTTTTCATTTGCAGAAGATTTGGGAGAAATTGTTGTATTTGCTGGTACCTTGCAATGCAATACACAATTACAAATTATGTTGTTTTGTTCACAAAAGTATGAAGAAGAAGGAAGGAGACAAAATCATATGCAGTAGTGAGCACTGGAAAAGCACAAATAAGGCTTATGTCTTACAAACCAGAAGTCTGAGGTGCTTTTACTGTTCTTTGTTATATCAACTTTGACAGGAGTTTATGGCATGCTCCAAAAAATTAGTCTTTTAACTATTGGAAACAAAAATTATCAATCTTGACAGTGGTTAGCGCAGAGCTGGAGAACTTAGTGTAAAACACTTGGCTGTGATGTTCTGTTCTAGATTGTGGTGTTTAGGAGGAGGAAAGTTTAAGCTATCATTTATAGACAACATCTTGCTTTTGCCTGATAATTAGGTGCCGACAGGACCACATGAAGATTTAGGCATAATTAAATCAGAGTGTAGTGCATGTTAAATTTTGAGACATGAAGTGAGTTATTAGGTAATCCATTTTACTTGAGGTTTATTTAATACTATGATGATTGAGTGCACATCTTCAAGATTTATTCCCCTCAGCTGGACTGAAGAAAGTACTGTTGGACTCTACTGTCAAAAAATACTGCTTAGCTTTGCTTGAGTTTCAAACTCAAAGTATAAATGTACATTTTTAGGTTATGTATTCAAGGAAGTTCATTTGTATATTACTGGTTAAAAAAGATTTGGTTTGTATCCATATATGTAGAAGATCAAGGAGAAGTGAAGAGCATGTATTTATCTACCAGAGCTTAAGTTCTAAGATTTCCTCTTGTTTCCATTTGTATTTGGATAGTGCTGAATCGTAAAATGAACGTGCAAATGTAATCAACATTTTGAACCTTTTATCCTGATTTTTTTGCCCCAAAATCGATTTTTAGTGTGGTGGTTGACCTTTTTTAGGAAGTAAGAATGACTGTTTAGTATAGCCTTCTCCCACAATAGGAAAAAGAGTCAACTTTAATGTGCAATTAGCTTTCTGAATTGATTGATAAAATAGCTGTGGAAATGTGAAGTGAGTGCCTATAATGTCTGGGAGTAGCTGACAGGCAGGTCAGAAGTCAGATGTCAGGGAAGCCTGCAGTCTCTGGTCTCCATTGCCCTCTTACTCAGAAGTGGGAAGTGTATTAAAGGAGTTCTGTGTTGCATACTGAATGGCAGCAACTTTATCTGCCTGACCTCTTGATTTGCATGTTCAGGTGTGGACAAGGCATAAAGCAGCACTTAAATGTTAAACAAACAATACGCCACTAACATTTTTAAAGAGTATTTTATAAAGGAAGCTGGGGTGTGATAAAATAAATGTGCCGTGGGAATTGTATTACTTTTATTTTTCTTGCCACTTTTGGAAATGTATGTGTCTCCAGTAAAAGATAAGTGGCAGCACTAGGAAGGATGTTTGGTGGTCCTATAAAAGGTCATATTTTAACTTCATTCTTGTAAGTGGTTGAAGCAGCCTTTTGTTCATGGCATCTGGGTAGATTAATCTTGGAGCTTCTCTAAACTTGCTGAAATGTTACTGGCTTTTTAAAGGACAAGACCCATCATATGTTCAGTGTCTATTTAAATCTGCAGATTAAAAATGACAGATATTAACTTTGGCTCACAAAGAGCATTTTGTATGTCTTGTAGCTGTATCCCGTTAATCAAATTTGAAGTATTTGAGGACTGAGCTGCCAGCTGGAGTTTCTTGATTTGTAATTCAGTTGCTTTATATATAGCATTTATCTGGTTCTATCAAATAAACTTTTTGATTATTTGCTCCCAATCTGGAACTATTTTTGAGAAGGCCATTTGAAGCCATACGAGTGAGCCATTTTGTTGAACTGTTCTATGGTAAAATGGCAGGACAATGAGGATCTGCACAATAAAGGCATTAGGCTAAAAATGTGAATCAGAGTCAGTGATCTGTTTTTTTGCAGTTTATTAGTTTTTCGAATGAACTTTGCCCACATGGAAACTGAACTAAATAAAGAGGTTTAGGGGGTATCTTATTTTCAATAAATACTACTGTGATTTATTGAATATTTTAGGTGGGACATTAAAAGCTGTGGGGAAAGTACTTCCAAAAGCAGGGCCATTTGTGCCTAAGTCAGAGGTCAGTAATTTCAGAAATTACTAAGTTTATGGCCAGTTTTAAGGAGTTTCTTTTATCAGCAATGCACTTTTTAAGCTATTCCTTTATTCTCTCGTGCTGTTCCTTCTTTTCCTGCCGTTTAAGCCTCTCTCTTTCTTCTGTGCCAGGGTTTCCTGCTAAACTGGAACACAGACCCAGCTTATTTTTGTGCTGTGTCAGTTCCCCGGGATGGTCCATCACATAGCCTCCAAAGGTGACACAGCTAGAGTGTGCAGCAGGGATAGCAGCTGGAGCCAGGAGATGGGAAGTGACCAAGGCTATCAAAGCCAGCTCTAGCACTTTGTGTACCTGGCTGTAGCCTTTCAGGTTCTGCCACTGGTTCTGTGACCATTCAGGGCCATTATTTATTTATTTGTCATTATTTCTGGGTGGTTTTATTTGTGGGAGTGTTGAATATTTGGGGTTTTTGGGGCGTTTTGTTTTGGTTTTTTAACTTCACTGGTGTAATAATTCCATGAGTGAAGCTGTGTAGATGCTGTAAAATGGCTTACTCCATGCAAATTTGCATGTGCAAATGTAGGACAGCAACACTGTATTTTAACCTGCTGTATAACCATGGAGTTTTTTGTTTGTGTTGTTGTTTTACTGTACACATACCCACCCTCCTATCTTGATTTTCAGAGCTGTGGCTACTTAACAAAGAAATACTTAGTTTTGGTGACATGCATGTAAAACCAGAAGGTGCCTGTGTTTCTGGAAGTATAGAAATTAAGTGTGTAATGAGAAAGCAAGAAAATATAGCTGTTACATGGTTTCTAACTACTGTGGAGTAACTTGAAGTTGTGTAGACATGCTGTGCATATAATTTGAATTGTAAATTTCTTTTTGAACCTTGGTAAATCTTCAGGAAAACTTCAGACTTCATCTTGGAATTTCTGAAAAACACTGTTGAAAATAATTTTTGTGGTCCATGAGAACTGTAAATCAATGTTACCTTTTTTTCTTCTTAGGGAAGATTTTAAAATTTTATTTTTCAGTTTCTATTACATTACTATTTCCTAGATGTCTTTGTGAATGCATCAGAATTGCATCACAACATATTTTGAAAGTGAAAATACTGTAATTCACTGTAATGAAATGCTGTTAAGAGATATTCTTTCTTTCTCAGGAAAACAAAGAAATAGACTGGAGCCAATGGACACCATATTTGTTAAACAAGTTAAAGAGGGTGGACCTGCCTTTGAAGCTGGGCTGTGCACAGGTACTGTTCAAATAATGTTTATGTTATGATGTAAAATACATATGATTTAAGTTGCTGTTACATAGTTCTATCTTCCATTTAAACCTTCTTCTTTCCTTTAGAAGCTTTTAAGTTTTTCACCTTGGAAGCACTGTTTTGCTTATTAAGGCATTAAAATCTTAGTCTTTTTGATTTGCTGTCTTAAAGAGAGTAATAAAATCTGTGAAGAAGAGGCAAAAAAGGAAAATAATACCTGTTAAGCTCCTATTTCTTTGGTTTGGGACAAATTAACCTGAAAACATTCAGGGCTTCGTACATTAAGTAAAATTTTTCTACTCTACCTCCTTTAAATCAAATAGGAACAGTCCAAGTCTCTGTATATATTCTTGCAAAATTCTGATTGATTGCTCATTTGAGAGCAGAAAACATGGAGGTTTTTTTGAACTGCGTCATACCTTTACTCAAATGCTGAAAGAAGAAAAAAGCTGTATTAGAATAGAAAATCTTACAGGTGATAAAGTTACATACATAGATGGATGCCACTATGAACACAAGTTTCTTAATAATATGGAAAAATTTCTATTCTATCAAAGGCTTGTGCTTGTGTCAATAATGGGATGTTGATACATTTTAAAAAAGTTGTGTACCTCTAATTGACTGGAATAGAATAAGTTTTGTATGTTCTTAAAGAAATGCAAAGTTTCTAGGTTGATCAGTTTAAAAACAGTTCTAAATCCTACTTGTATACCATAAGGGTTTTGTTGTTCTGTTTTTTTGGTTTTTTTTAACTCCTTATATAGTTATTTAGAGAAGGGCTACTTTGCAAAATTTGACTGCTCTTATATAAAGATGTTTTGGCTTGATAAAATGCAGCATATGTTGAATTTGTACAGAGGAACCATGTTAATTTCTGCTCTGTTCAATGTCTGCCAAATTGAGAGAGATGAGATCTGTGGAGAATATTTTATTTTTAGTTATACAAGAGATTTTTTAGGAGCCCAGAAAATAAATGAGGGAAGACATTTTTAATAACTAGAATATTCTTCTTAAACACACTACCTAGAGCATTTACATCTAATTAGGTCATGCCAGTATTTCTTGTTTATGCATTCTAGGGTGAAATATATTACTGTATCTCTGTCTTGGTATTATAAAACACTCAGGGAATAATCAGCCAGTTAGATTGCTTAACCTCTCATGCAGACACACTACATTTCTTATTTTGTAGAATCAACTGTATTTTTTTTCCCTAATGTAACTTCGCTCTGTTTCATGGTCACACAAATGAAAATACTTGAATATTCAGTATGAGTTTAGGAAGTTACGTTTGTCAATTCTTATTTCACTGCTGCAGGGTCCTTTGTAATACTGAAAGTTTCAATGTAAGTTTCATCACCCATGATAAATGAGCTCCATTTCAGGAGCTTACTTGGCTGCTTCTCACGCGAAAACTTGAAATACTCTTGCAAATTTGAGCAATAAAGAAAGCTATCTTAGATATAAGACAGTCTGTTCTGAAGTACTTTTGAATACTCTCTGTGCAATCATCTTTGTTCTCCCATTTAACCTTTAAGGCATTTTATTAAAAAGTAACATATCTGTGAGTTCATAAATATTAGAAGTATTGAAATACAAACAGCCAAAACAGATCTGCGTTTCCCATATCTTGATCTTTGTGCTGCCATTTTTCTATATGCAATAACATAAAGAACTCAAATGTGTGTAGAAAGGGCATTCTGATTAATTTCTACTTTGATCAAAATATGTAGCAGGCTACCAGACTGATGGAGAGCTGTTAGAAAAAGCCTTCATGTTTCTGTATCCTTTTTTGCACTACAAGCACTGACTTGCCCTTCCTATGTATCTGAAACAGAACAAAGTTGTACTTGCAGAGGTGTCTGTGCTCATGTCATTTATGTAACCAGTTCTGCAGTGTGTCCCCATCAGATACTTTGGCAGATCCATGTGATGCATATTTCAAGTAGACTCGTGTCACAGCTGTGTGTAATTTAGTCTACTTCTGTGAATAATAAAACCACAAGTATAGATAAAATTATATGACCTACTCTAATATTCCTAATTATAGTTTTTAGTGGGAATACTGAGTAAAGATCTGTGGCAATGTAGCCCACATTACAGGCTGTTCTTAAACAACCTGGAAAAGAGCCAGTTGAAGTCCCAATTAGGATCTGGTGTGTTCTGGTCAAGTTTTGCAGTATGACCTAGCCAGGATAGGGTTCAGAGCTTGTTGACATCAAGCTTTCATTCATTGTGTAGGAAGCAGGAGACAAAACTCATAGTTCTTTCAGGCAAGGAGAAAGGTGGTAAGCAGTGGATGAAGGGGAATAGGTAAATTTTTATACAGTTGAAAATATCACACCAATTTATTGGCATGTTTACTTTATGTGTGCAGACAAAATTAAAAAGTCAGATCTGTGTTGTTAATCCATGGAGTCTGTCTGGGGAGCCTCCACAGAGCACAGGCATTTAAAGCATTATTGTCCCCATGACAGTCTGAGTAGTCAGAGTGAACAGCTTTTTCCTTGCTTTGATTTGATCATGCCAGAAACACAAAAAGGGCTTTCAGTTTCTAAAGCAGTGTTGAAAAAGCCATTCCTTTTGCCTCGATTTGTACAGGTCCTTTCTTTCAGCTCTTCCTCCAGTAGCTTTTTGAAGCTCCCTACCTGTAATCCTTCAGACCATTTTCTCCTCATTAGGAAATTCGAGATACCTTTCTTCTCTTCTGATCAGAGATATCTTAATGGTCCTTTGGTCAAAAGAACAGGTTTTTTTATCACAGGCTAAAAATAGCTCTACACAATATATTTGACAATTAATTTATGAAAGTATATGAAACCCATAATGAGAAAGGCGTAACAAAATATTTGAAGAAATCTTTTTTTATTTTTGAGGAAGACTAACCTTGAATTTAACATATAAGTGTTGATTATTGTGAGGTATAGAATTAAAATAAAAATTGTTTTAAAAGCGTCTAGACAAACTAATTCCGGTTATAACTTTTCCTTCTACAGGTGACAGAATTATAAAAGTCAATGGAGAAAGTGTTATTGGGAAGACATATTCTCAAGTCATTGCTTTAATACAGAACAGGTAAGATAATACTATTATCATTATGTGCCACGCTTCTTGTGTATGGAGTATGAAATGACCACTTATGGGAGTTTTGAAAAGTCATTGTATTACTAAATTTTCATTAATACACATTCAGTTTTATATTTCTTTTTTTCATATATTTGCTGATTGCTGAGAAAAGTTTGGGAATAGGTATGCTGAATTCTTTTATTGTCAGTACTTGACCCTAATTAGCAAATAACACCAAGTGTTATAGAGGAAGTTTGATCTGAAAATAGACAGATTAGGTATGCATACATGTGTCAATTGGAAAAGAAGATTTTACAATCCACCTTGCTTGAGACCTAAGAACTAGAAACAGCATATCTGGCAAATGAAAAAATTTACGCTAGTGCGCAGCTGCAGAATATCTGCATTAAATCTTTGCTTTCCTCTGTTTTGCAGCAAATTATGAACCTTGCTCAGAGTTGAGAAAATACTAATATTTACTGCTCCTGCAACTCACAAGCACTTGGGAAATCATTTCTGTGCATGAGTCTACTCTTTCATGTCTGCCTCCATTTTTACAGCTTTCTTGGTGTCAATTTCTGTTCTATAACAACAAGTTTCCAATATAATGCTAAGTTATGTTGCAAAAAGGTGTATTATCATCAGCATGAAAGAATGTTTTCGAAGTACATCTCATGTGTCATATTGTTAGTGGTTCGTCAACGTGTTGAAACTTATATATACTTTCTTTTCAAGGGGAGAAAATCAGATTCTGATCTTCCTATTTCAGTGATGTCTTTATTCAAGGTTTTGTTCAAAATGTGTACATCTGAGGTGGTTTGTGTCTCTGTGGTTTGTTTTGGATGTTTGTTGTTTTGATTTTTATAAACAACTGTATTCAGTGATGTGATTGACAAGGTAGACTGAAATATGTTTTGTGTCATTAATGCTGTCTGTACAAGAGCTGGGCAAGAGATGGGCTTTATTTCCTTAACTGGACATAACACTAGCCATGCATTGTTTCTTTATTTTGTATTTTTACAAGCAGCACTGTTATACAATAGGGTACAATACACTATATCTATACTCAAGATACAGTGTATGCCCAACTATTTAGATCAGTCAGTTAACTCTTAATCCAAGAAAGGGACCAGTCACATCTTTGAGTGGCCTTTATGGTCAGTGATTCTTACCTCTGGGCGTGCCTGTGAATCGAGTTTATTTTTAGTGGGTGTAGGTAGTGAACTATTCAGTAGAACTATATCCCTACCCACTGTGGATAAACTGGGGACACCTGAACAAGGCCTTGTCAGTGATTATCTAGAACAGCCAGGAAGGGTGTAGCACACTGCTGCATCTGTCCCCCTGATTTCCATGAGGGCAGAGAGGATGAAGGGATGCTATTGTTTGTTATGAGAGAACGGTTTGTTTTCTTGAGCCAGATGTGTACATCACAGAAGATTGTAACAAAGGGTCATGTGTGTCCTTGAGCATTTTGTACAGCATATACAACCATCAGGAAGTCTACAGTTGAACCTCTTAGGATAAACAGATAAATATTAATTCTGATCCATAAACAGAGCTCAGACTCCATATCAGGTGTATCTTGTAGCTTACAGGCAGTACTTTTCGTGTGACTGAAGAATCATCTGTCTCTCATTCTTTACTTGAAAACAGTATTTTTTAAGCTCAGCAGTTTGGTCTGAACATAAGTTTTTTACTTCTTACGCTGCCGTTTCATGGCAAATAAAATTGCATTATGGTGCATGCTGCTCTTGCATTAGCATTGCCACCTGGGTCAGACTGGTGGTCCGTTATGCCATTTTTCTCTGTGATAATATCCAGTAAGGATTTCTTTGAAGTCCATGAAAACACTGAACTATAGAGTGATTGAATGGTCACATATCGGCCCACTTTCTATAGATCAGGAAAGGTTCAGGAAGTTTTTAAACCACATTTTATCTTCATTGCTTAGTAATTCTTGATAGGTTGGCCTTGTTGTACTTACACTCTTCACACTAAAAGCACCCAGTGACACAGTTTTTGCTGTGTTTTGTAGCTGGTGTTGCATCAAGCACACCATGGCTTCTTTATTTGGCCTTGTGAAGGCAGCTTGCTGAAAAGCCTTTTGAAAGGCTGAGTTGTCAGCTGAAATATTTTTTATGGCTAAAGACAGTTTCCTTCATAGTCTTAATATGTTGTATGTTGGTTTTCTAGACATTTTAATTGCTGTACTTTTATTGTTTTTAATTACTCATTCAAACATATTGATGAGTGTAAATGCTTATTCTTTTGTCATTTTACTCATCTTCAGAGACGTTTTTAAGGTCACAGCCCATTTCATCCTTTCTTCTCTAAAGAGAGCTTCCCCACTGCTCACTGTTCAGCTGTTTGCAATAAAACTCAGTGCAGGCTGGCATATTTTTTTTTAGATTACTTCCGTGGCTCCATTTTTATAGCTGCTTATTATTTTTCTATAAAGTTGTTCCATTTTAGCTGCTTGTCTTCATTATATAATGCTGCAGACATCAGAACTTAGCTGCTTTACATGAAACGATACCCATGTCTTCCAGTGGGACTTAAGGATGGGATACAATTCAGCCATGCTCTGTACTGTTCCCAGAGAAGTTTCAAGCTGTGTCTAGAATGTTTTCTGTTTTCCTCTGCTTGGAGACAGCAAAACTAAAGTTAACATTGATTATTTCCTCCGGGAGATGAAAGGCACACCTCAGAAGAGTTGCTAGAATTAACTACAGTCCTGTAAGATTAATCATGACTACACTTTAAACTCTACGTTTCCTAATCTTTGCCAACAGTTACTTATTTGGTCCATTAAGAATTTATTCTTACCCGTTTACATATATAATCACCTTGGAGATATGTTGATTGCTAACATAAACTCTGTAAATTATTTGTTATTCTAAATAAAAGAAGAAACAGATTCTGATTTACAACTTCTCTTTTCCTCCCTTTTTTTTCTAAACTGAGGAATTTGAATGATTACTGTTCTGCTTGTTTCTCTTTTCAAACTATTTTTGAAAGTGTTTGGATTACTCAGAAATGTACAGAATTTAGCTACTGAATTTGTTTCATTAATACAAAATAATACACTAGAAGATAGACTTTATTAGTGCTTTAGTTTGATGATTTGGAATCAAGACATTTGAATTTAACTCTCAGAATGTGTAATGAAAGTAATTGGAATGATAAATATCTCTGAGAGTTTTGAGTACTGTATCTGGAGCTCCTGTGTAGACTGTCACTTTCTGCTTACTAGCACTTTCATAATTGTAGAATAAACCAGAAGTCTTCCTTAATACTTTTTGTTTCTGATATAAAATTAAAAAACATCCTGAGAGCATGTCACAAAATATAAAGTAAGAATATCCAAATTGTCTCCAAAACGTTCTTCAGGCAAACAGGAATAGAATAGTTCAGTAGTTATTTGAATTATGTGTAAAACATAATTTCTGAATAGAACTCTTTAGTCTTCTGAATGTCTTCTGAAAATATGTTAATTGTGTAAATAGATTTAATCACTTTCTTAAAGAGGAGGAGGAGAGGAAACATGCAAAATACTTAAATTGTTCTGTGTCAAATTATATTCCTTTATATAAAAAGTACTTCAAGAGGAGCAATGCTATATTTTTGACATCCAAAGTCTTCGCCCTGCAAGTAAACAGTTTCCTGATATGATTTATACATACATGCTATCCATGAGCAGATCTGAAATCTGAACACTTTGTTAAAAATTCCTCAAGCTGTTTATGCATTCAGTCAATATAGGAAATGCTATTGTAAGTGCACATAAAGTCAATACTCCCTTGTTTCTTGTAAGTCAGTATTTTAAAATAATCTTCACAAGGCTTTTGAAGACTTACTTTTACCTATATATATGTGGACTTAAAAGCTTCAATCACTGCTGATCTTCAGTTTTAAGATTAAAGTAAGTTTTATGCTGCTTGGAGAACACTCTTTTCCAAAATGAATAATGATTTAAAAAGATTGTGAAACCAAATGCCCTTACTCTTCTATTTTGGAATTCAGCCTTGTCTGTGGTTGTTAGAAAATGGAAAAGGAACCACAAAATAGAAAGATTTTTCATATAAGAAAGCATAATAAATCACACATTGTATTTTGAGATGATGGCTTTCTTTTCTGCAGAGGTAAACTGAGGTCTTTCTCGGTGCTTTCACAGGCTGATCTGATTGCCCTGTAGTTGGGCTGGTCTTTGTGCTGGCTTTGTCTTTCCTGACCTAATGCATTGTACTAACCAGTACAGATGAACTGATTTCTGAGATACCCAGTTAGGTTGTATGCCTTTTTTTTCTTATGCTGATACTGGTCAGGTTTTTATAAATATCCTTTTTTAGTTCTGACATGTGAGATTTCTAAGTAACAGTCACAGTAATTTCATTTTGGTTTTTTGGCCTTGTTATAATAGACTGTACAGTAGTCTTTTGTAGCCCTTCTTTGTACCTGTTCCACTTCACATTTAATGAATGTGAACAGATTATTCCATTATCTCAGATGAGATAATAAATTCATCTATTCTGTATCCAGTGTTACAAGCATATGCTTCTTTCTTGCTTGCAGAAATACCTTATTTCTAGTAGATGCCAACTGTGCATTTCACTGTTTTTAAATTCAGCTGGGTAGCTGGTACACTGTACATTTGGTGTCCCGGTTTTGCTTGTGTTTGTGTCACACTGATTGAACTCTTCAGATTCCTGGATCTTTATGCTGCTGCTGCTTTTGATTTCAGCAGCTCAGACTGATGAATGCAGCACTTATAAGTAGCAAGCATTTTTCATCCATATTTCAGATATCTTTTGAATGACTGTTTAAGTTGGTTCTGCTAGGAGGTGATTGGAGTGGAAAGGTGTAGGTCCGTACTTGCCTTGGTATTGCTCCTCTTGTAGCATGATGTGGTGATTATGATGTCACCACTTAAAGAGTACTAAGAGACTTCACTTTTAAATTGAAGGAAGAGAAAAGTTTTAGCTTTGATTTACAGATTTGTCATGTTGTTTTGTCCAAGAAGCTGTAAACACATAGGGTACCTTAGGACTTGAGGAAGAAAAAGAAAAAAAAAGGGAAATAAAACTGCCCAAACCAGTGTGTTGGCTCAATAAACTGGCTCAGTCAGATTTCTCTTCTACTCTTACTTCCTGAGATGCTAGTGGAAATCATTGTTTACTTTTGTTGTGTCATGTGTTTGTCATAATAGTTGAGTGTTGGAGTTCTTGGACAGTTTTCATTTGTGGAAGTAAATCGATGATCCTTGTAATAAGAATTGAAAATCTCCAAAAGTTCATCTGTGATATATTTTTTCTGTTTCTTTCAGTGACAGCGTTTTGGAACTTAGTGTTATGCCAAAAGATGAGGACATCCTTCAACTGGTATGTTTATGAAGCTTCTGTTCAGAGAGTATATTACCTAAACAAAAATATTCTGTTCTTGGTTATGAAGTCTTTCAAGTGTGCTGTCAGGAATAATTAGAGTTAATATTTATCTCTTTGTAACTCCTTAGATATTTTCCTACTCCTTGCCATGCCTGAAGTTTCAGGGGAATCCAAATATAGGGAATGCAGTCTTCATGTGGTATTTCTAGCATGTTAAGAAATACACCTTGTTCATATTTTTACTGTAATTTGGATTAGTTTCATTATGTTAGAATTTTTGTATCAGATGGCTTCCTTTAACTAGGTTGTTCAGTTCTAAAGAATTTGAATTCAAAAACTAGCATGTGAAGCCTTTGTTAATAGCAAATTAATTGTGAGTGGACTAAGAAGTGTGATGAATGGGCCAAAGGTTATTACCAAATTTTTTAGTTGTGACTGCTGTAAATGTTTTGTTGCACTAGTGCCTATTTGTTCTTGATTTTAATTGAGGTCCTGCATGTGTAGTAAGATAATCCATCTCCCATTTAGTGTCTCTAAGTTGTAAAGAGTCTTGAATAACACACGATATGTGAGCGCATATTGTGAAGAATCAAAAAAACACCTAGTATATTGATATGCTGCAGTCTGTTTTTGATTGGAAGCAGAGGAGAGAAGATGATGACAAGCGGGGTAGATTTTCTTGTTAGAAGTTGGAAAAGTGTATTTTCTAATCCACACAGAAGTGGATTGTGTTGAGAAAAACCTATAGGTTTCAGTAGCTGTTTTCCATTATTACAGATCAAATTAACAGGTAAAGAAATAAACAAAAAAAACTTTATTTTGCATTAAAGTGAAGGTAGAAGCTAGTACAGGAACTCTCCAGCTAGGACAACAAGCCAAGATTATTAGAATAGAAGTGGTATTTTGAGAACATCTGATGAAGGCATATTTCAATAATCCAACACACAAAATGTTGAGGGCAGGATGTGAGTTTTGATTTTATGAATAAGTGGGAAAGAAAAGCTTTTGGGGTATTTCTGGGGGTTGGTTTTTTTTAGTTTGTTTGTTTTTTAAATTGGAACTGGGAATATGTATAAATGCAGGAATAATGCTAACATTTAAATTATCTGAATGCCATTTGCACCTAATGCAGTCTTGTAGCCATAATAGTGTAAGAATCTGGACAATGCAGGATTTGTAATTTTAAAGTTAAACATTTGTATTTGTCTGGATGGAAGGATCTTAGGCACATCATCTCTCTGTTGGTGAAATACAAAGTGCAAACTTCAGGTGAAGTAGAGATGAAAAATAATTGGTTGTCTATAACTTGTTGTATCAACAGGTGAAATGGGGAAAGATGGCAAAAAAAGATCATTGTTGCCATTATGGGTTAGGAAAGGATATTAATAAAAAGAAAATAAGAAAATCTCCTTGAGGAGATTGAGGGTTAAAGAAAAGAGAAAAAATATCTGCCTATAGAAGTTCTAGAAAAAAATTGAATATATGAAAAATCTTCAGGTGTCATTATACAAAAGTTCCTTCTGAGTTTTAAGATGTGATAGGAGTTGTGAATTTTGTATGTGAGGTTGTTCTGTTGAAGATAGAATGAGGATTAGGTTTGACAGGTGAAGTCATAATTTTGTAAAAGATGCTTTAGATTGACCCTATAGCTTGTATGAGTTCCTTCAGTTGTTTACTGTTGGGTTGGGTCATGATACAGAAGGCATTTATGCTATTGTTTGCTAAGATGCCTTTGGGATAAAGTGAGCTGCTCTTGAGGGCTTCCAGTTCCACATAGGATTTTCCAGAGGAAAGCCATGGAAGCACAGGTGTTTCCTGTATCCATAAGGCTGAGCACTGGGTGTACTTGGACCTATTGGAAATGACCTCTGATAGCAGCAGTTTGTTCATTCAATCCTGTCATGGAACACTTCAGTATATATGTTTCCAGCTGTCAATCTTTTATGGCTGAGCTGCAACCTGTGAAGAAACTGATGATAAAAATGAATTGCATCTTACAACAGAGTCTGTCAGTTGTGTCCCATAACTGTATCTGTTTTAGCCTACCACACAGGAGGAAAGTTTTTAGCCTTTCTAAAATCATTTACAGTCTTTTTAATACAGTGCATTCTCAGTAACTTGAGTAAAATAAAGAATCTATGCAATTCCTCTGAATTGTTACAGAGCTGAAGTTGTGTTCCATAAGCTATTATAGAATGTTAAGTAACATTCATTATATTATAACAACATTAAATAACAACCTGAATTGTTTTCTGTGACATAGGTCACTGTCAATGTCTTCAAATAGTGTCACTCATTTTGAACTGATGTCAAATACTGGTATGATGTAAAAATAACAAAACTTCAAGCACTACTGGGTATTGTTGTATGAGCTGATAAATGGTGTATCTAGTGAAGTGAGGATGGAATAGTTTCATTATATTCAGGAACGATGTTGGTTGTGCTGAATTTTATAGTACTTGGTAGTCTACTCCATGTGCTCATGATTGAGGCTAGAAACACAGTTGCTTGTTTCTGTCCTTAGTTTGCTATTTATAAACCTTGAGTTTAGTCTTCAAAAATACCCATATATGTCTGGGAACCTCTTGGTATATTGAATTTCCTGAAAACATGGCTTCAAATCCATTCATCAGTAGTAATAATGAAGTGCTCCAATCCACAGGCCATTGCCCTCTGTGGCATGTGAACTGTGCTTACTTGTGAAACCAATGTAAGTTGTATTTGTTCACTGTGATGTTGAAAATGTCACTTTGTGGATGGGGAAAAGGATATTTAAAACATCTATATCCATAACAAAACCTTGAACTCTTGACAGTTGTGTATATGTTGGGTTTTTTCATTCTTCTCCTCAAATTAATGATAAATTTACTTAAATTTATCAAGAGAGATTATTTTTAAACATTTCTAGGTATATGACCATTTTTAAACTAGGAAGAAGAGGATTATTTTTGTCATCTTATCCTTGGTGTTTCAAATTTGATTTATCCGTATGCAATTTCTGTAGCATTCTCAACCTTTTTTGACAGAATTTTGGCATCTTGTAGGTTTTAGTACCACTGACTTCATGCAAATGGGAAGATGCACTTAGGTCAACTACAAATAGTTCATTTTTCTCAGGTGTATTCAATGAAATTATTGCTGTTTTGTAGCCTTTGGATAACAAGTTTAATATTAAAATATTGTTTATATTTTGTCAACTTGTTTGAACAACAGTTGTTCAAAAGCTTTTTGTGCTATGTAGAAAATATCAAATGCAAAGATGATCCAGTGTAAATTGAGTTTTCTAAGCCTGTTTACAGGTGACCATTATTATGAGTGTTGTCAATAGGCTTTGTTGTGTCTGACATGTTTATGTTAGTGCATCCTCTGTATGCAGGATTTTTGGACCATTTTTTGTGGGAATGTTTCACACTGGAATGTACCTACTTGCTAATTGTTCCTTGTGTATGTAAAAAAGAATATAGCCTACAAGTCACTGAATTTCTAAGTACCAAGCACTTGAAAATACTACTCTTTGAAAAATGCTATCTTTAATATGATCTACATTGGAACTGTTTATTTGGAAGGTTATTTGTAATGTAGCATATTAATCATTATATATGGTTCTTATTACAGGTAAATATATGTAGATACTATTTTGTAGATGTATATAACTATGTTGTGTATAAAGATACATGCTATAGGTAAGGTATCCCTTTTTTTCACCTTTCATTTTCTAGCACTTTTCTCATTACATACTCACTCAGAAGTTCATCTTACCTAACTTTTAGCCTACCTCCAACAGTTTAGTTTCTGAAAAAAATATTTCCTTACAGTAATTGCCCCAAAAGGTAAGAGGTTACTTCTGGTCTTAGGTGTTGTTACCATTAAACTTTATTAGTGTCCAAATCTGTTGAAATGTGCTGTAGCCTTCCAGAAAGAACTTTGCAGTTGCATTTACAGAATGTTATTCAGCTTTCTATGAATAATGGTAAAGGTGGAAATAAAAGGGGGCTGTTGACTACTGTGTTTTTGATAAATTTAGTTAAATCTTAATCTTTCCTCAGAATTACAGACCAGTGAAGGTGCGGATCAGTAACTGAAATGTTTCTCTTGTTGTAGATAGTAGGGGAACCAAAAATCCTAGATGGGAATGACCAGGAAAATGAGTGAAAGTCAACTGAAGTACAGATTTCCTTTTTTGTTTTTCCTTCTTTCTAGTCAGGTGATATGGAAATTCTCAGTGTATTGGAAGGTTTGTACAGTAGAATTTGCTGCATTATCATTTATGAACTTAGAATTTTTGTGGGATTTGGTAGCTCTCAAGGCATTGTAGTACCCTGAAATTGCCAGCTGTGCACCTGTAACTTAAAACCAAAACAACAAAGCAACCAAACAAAACCCCCCCCACCAGCAAAAAGAAAAATAACTTAAATGAGGAGATGTATCCTAGAGTTTTTTATGCCTCAGTAACCTTGTGTCTCTGATTACAGATCTCTCCACAGCTGGCTTAAATGTTAAAGATGTCCTGTGAAATTTTGTTTTTCTTCCTGTGACCATCCAGTTGCACCAGACCTAGTGGAGCAACATGGCAAACAGTGAAATATTTTAATTTGCTTTATCTTTTAATAAGGATAGAGATATTTTTCGAAGTAGCTGTATTTAGTCCAGAGACTTGGAGCACTTTTTTGCTTCCAGATTTTGTGCTGACAGTTACTGATGTTCACAGAGGTTAATGTTAAAGCTGTGGCAGCAAGTCTAGTGGAAGACAGGGTGTGGTGTGAAGACACAGTGACCTAGAAGAAGACTTAAGTTTTATTGTTGAATGCTTCATGTTAGAAAATACCATTTTCATCAACCCTCCTAGCCACAATTTAGACTTTACAAGACAGTGTCTTATACAGCTCGTATTTGGAAATAAAATTTTTTTGGCCTAAGGCATTAAATTTTATACACTAAAATTGCACTGCCTTTAGGAAGAAAGGGTATGCTTTTTTTTTTTTTTTTCAAATAACACTATCTGACTGTAGTACTTGGGTGTCTCAGAGTCAAATGAAAGCACTTGAACTGTATTACTAACATTCTTGCCAGAACAAACTGTAACTAGGAACTGTTTCCTTTTAAGAGAGGTGTAAACCTTTCCTGGTGTGCAGTTTGCATACTCATGATGTCTGTGATACTAAGTTAAGAACAGGACAGAGAGCAATTTAGTAGTGAAGAAGTAAAATCTGAAGCCAAACCGGTTGGAGAAGGAAAGAAGAATGCCTCAAGCTCAGTCTTGCAACAAGTTGGGCATGTTAACTTCTGATTCATCAAAATGCTTATCACCAATTTAGTGAATAGTTCTGTTGAAATCGGTGTTATTTGTCCTGTAGTGTAGTGAAGCACACCCATCCTCAGTGAAACATAGGGCTGCATGTTTTCATGGATTTGGGCTAATTGATGTCGAATATGGTTGGTTTGAGCCCTTGAAAGTACAGGGTTTCACCATGATTCTTTCCCAGAGGATTCCTCATGCATTTGGCTGTTACTGTTCTAGCATCTAATAGCATAAAATCAAGGGAGTAAAAGTGAGACCAAAGCCCTTCAGCTGAATTTTAGGTGGTTAATTAAATACCTTGTAAAATGGTTTATTTGCTTAAAATGTATTTTGCCTCTCATATGGCATGAATATATTACTTTAGGAGTTAAACCCTTAATGGTTGTACAAATTCGCAGTAAGAAATTAATCCTTTACCATAGGAGTTTGCAAACTTCGTGCAAACAAAACCAGGTTGCAAGGTGGGAAGAAATGGTACCAAATAACTAGAAACATGCTGAGTTCTTACTGTAAGAGCAGCAATTTTCTTCTAGTAATTGTTGCAGAGCTGTTATCCATCAGAGCAGTTAATGTCACTCTAAACTGCTGCATTTATATAGTAGTCTTTTAAAACTGCTGTTGTTTTGAGGAGGTGAAAAAGAGCTCATTAAACATCTAGGCTAATTTTTGGATCATGTTGGAGCTTCTGAATAACTGCTGAGTATCCAGTTCTGGAAATTGAAATGGCTTGGTTGATGTCTGAATCAGGAGCATCACTAATCTGGGTATTAAAAAAATATTTTTGTTCTCAAAGTTGTGAGCCTTTTTTTGTTTGGTTGATTTGGCTTTTGTTTTAAGACGATAAACGCTTAAAATTCAGCCATACCCTAATGACACTTTTATGAATGTATCCTGTTGCAATTACTTAGATATTAAGGTATCATTTTCCACATGATTTATTATTAGAGAAACTAAAGAGAGAGTAATACTCAAGCTGTGTTTTATGTGATTGCAAAATACGTTAAATATCAAAAGAATGTATGAACTAATAAATACATGGGTATATTTCGCATTTCTTAGTCTCTAAACCTCTTCTAAAAATCTCATCACTTTGTACTTAAAGCAGTTAAAATATTTCATTAGTAAAAAGGTGATAATGCATCCTTCAGCATGACATTTGCAGGACAGATCCATCCATTTCTTTGTAATTTGCATTAATTTCTGTAGGCCTTTAATCAGAGTTATGAAACAAAGATATCAAATATTCTTTGTGGAAATACCACAGTCCTGTCTATAAACTTTCTCTTTCTTGGAAATGTGTTCTGCTTTGTTTTGGTGCTTTCTTGGGTAGTGGGTGAAATGAGGTTGAGAGGAGAAATACACTTTCCAGTGACTGTCTTACACAGAACTGGCAGTCTGTCTGTCTGGATGCATCTGCAGTCATAGAAATATATTTGTTTTTGGGAGGAGAAAACCTAGCTGATCTCATTTTGGACCCTGTAGGAATGCTATCTCCTGAAGGTGATATTTTAATGCCGGTGATACATTTTGTCAAGAACTGAGAACTGATTTTTGTCCTCACTTGTAGTCTTGAGCTACAATCAGATCACACCAGCTTTGGAGTTAGCCTTCCTGCTGTCCAAGTCAATGAAGCATTGTTTGGCAGGGGGAATGTTTTACAAAAACATCAGTGGGGTATTTTCTGTTGGTGTAGTGTGCACGTTACATCCCAGAGAAGGTGGTGTATCAGCTGTATAAATGGATAATTATTTTCCGATTAGGGGGCAGTATATGATGGATTTTGTTTGTCTTGCATGCCAGAATGATCTTGCTCAATCTGGTTTTTGAGTCTTCAGCATCTCTTCCAAATTTTTTTATTTAATTCTTCATAATTTCTTTAATCATAATCTTAAATAGCCGTTTATTTCAAGGTTTAGAAATGTTTACCTTCATACATTCCTCCCCCCATTAAACGTGTCAGTGGAAGCCTGTCCTGATTTTTACTATGAGTGGAGGAAAAAAAAAGACAAATCACATGAGGAGAGTGTTTCTGCAGCATCATTCCTCTAATTTTCAGCTCTCACGTACAGCGTGAAAGCAGCTGCAGTCAGCTGACAGTTCGTGGTCATGTTTGGATATATGTGAGGAAGGGGCGTGCTGGTTTAAATGCATAATAAAGCCCTTGTTTCGTCACCAGGAAGCAGGGATGGATGGTAGCAGCCCAGGGAAATGAGAGACACTTATGTTGCTGTAGTGGAAGGGAAATCTCATTCCACGGAGCCAGAGCTCTCTGCAGGCAGCTGTAGGGATGCACCAAGGCAAAATGGCACTAACGTATTTTGCTTTCTGTAAAGGTACAGGATAAACATAAGGAGCAGATAAAAGCCTGAGATGGACGTGCTCACAAGGAGGGTGAAGTTATTTTTTATGCTCTACTGCCCTTTATGTCTGTTGGTACCTTCCAGTGAAATCAGTGTAGCTGTATTTTTAGCTTGCTGTAGTCAACATCAATATGACAAGATAATTCTGTCTTTACATCTGTAAGCAGTTTTTACTGTATTTTCCTGTTTTCTGCCAGCTGCAGTTTACAAAGGATGTCACAGCACTGGTAAGAAATGTACAGTAGCCATTTCTCTCATGGTTTTGTAAGGCATGTTTTTCTTAATGATTTGTGAGAAGCAAGAATATGAAACAAGTTTGGAAATGAGCTAGATAGTCTGAGCTGAATTTTCTTCATAATGCTGATCTCTTGGTTTGTGGTTTGTGCTTGTGTTATTTGGTCTGTTTTCTCTAAGTGTGCTTTAATATTTTGCACTTCACTAATGCTCGGTGTAACATTGCAGCAGTATTCTAAATGCCTCGCCCTCCTCTCTACTTTGCTCTGTGTTAATTTTATGGCTGCACTTGGGCTTTTGTAACTGCCTACTGTTAAGAAGGAGCACATTGATATACTGGAATTGAGCATGTTATGATTTCAACAGGAAATGCTGTGATATGATAGCACTCCTAAGCGTGTAAAAGCCCTGAGAAATTATTTTAATCTTCTGTTATATTGGCATTGGCTCTTTATTTCATTATGTTCAAATGGTACAAGTCATGCTGAAGTTTTTCAGTAACAGAATATCTTAAACAGAATATGTTTAAGTATACTCTATGCTTCTCATTGATTTATTATTTTGAATGCTCTGTTAATTTCACAACAACAAATGCTGCTTTAGGACCGCTGCAGAAACATACTAAGTGTAACATAGCCTTTTTTTCCTTAAGAGTCAGGTTGTTATGCATGAAGATGCAGAGTGCACTAAGGAAATTAGAGATTTCAGTTTGAGTTTCAATACTGCATGGACAGTGATGAATATGTATGAATTTTCATTCTATTTGTACCTCAAAGTTAAAAATGCTAAATATCAATATTTTTTGTAGTAAAATTCTTGTACCATGTACTTGTTGTCTCCTGTAAAATACAAGATGACTTATAGGGTGTTGGCTCACAACAATATGTTACTACTTCAATTGATTCACTATATGTTTAGGAACAGTAGCTTTTATGTAGAAGACATCTTAGAGGAGTGTGTGTGTGTATGTATATTTATTTGTCTGTACTTCTCATATATACTGCACCAAGTGAACAGAGTTGTTTTATACCCTAAGTGTATAGAGAATTTTCTAGCGCTAGTTGAATTTATTACGCAGCATTTTAACCTATCGATTGCTGTGAAATTCCAGTTTCCAGCAATGGGAGGCTTAAACGAGAAAAATGTGTGAAGTATCATGTTAGAAAGCAGAATTCAAGGGGAGAAAAATACTCTGTTGTGTGCTCATGGATTTTGAGAAACCCAACTCGGTGCTCTACTTGCAGTGTTTCCTAGAATTGGTCATCAGTTCCGTTTTTTAATTGTTGAGGGAGGGAATGTATGTTATGATTTTGCTTATTCTGTTTCTGCTCACTAAGGGGATGGAATGCTGGTTTTATCTTTTGAACTAACATTTTGTCTAAAATTAAAGGGAGTGTAAATTTTGAACCTGTGTTCCCCTCCCTTGAAGCTTGATCATGCAAATACTAGATGGTGAACTTTTTCCATTTCTCTCACTACTGAATACTCACTTAATGTTCTCTCCACAGGCGTATTCCCAAGATGCCTACCTGAAAGGCAATGAAGCCTACAGTGGTAATGCCCACAACATACCTGAACCACCACCAATATGTTATCCACGCCTGACATCCACAGCCTCTGTTAAGGCACAAGCTGGAGACAAGCTCCCTTCTGACTTCTCGCTGGGGAAACAGCAAGTCAGTAGACCAGTCCGGGCATTGGCACAGCCAGAGAGGGCCTACAGAATGGAAATACAAGTGCCTCCATCACCAACAGACATTGCAAAATCAAATACAGCCGTGTGTGTTTGCAATGAAACTGTAAGGACTGTTATTGTGCCTTCTGAGAAGGCTGTAGATTTGCCGTCTTGCAGAAATAACCATGCTGGTCCATCACACAGGACAGAGGAAGTAAGATACGGCTTAAAAGATCAGACCAATCTGAAAACATGGACCACATCACCACCATCTTTAGTGTCCACTGCCATTGTACTTCCCCAGACTCCAATAACAAGACCAGTTGATACAACTGGAACTGTAAGTAAAGCTTCAAATTATGTAGTATGTCCAGAAGGTATCCCAAACACCAGACCTTCTACTCAAGCCACAGACTTGCCCTCAGTCTCTACTAATCACTACAGTTCTCCAACCTCCCACCAGCATATAGACTGGAAGACCTACAAAACTTACAAAGAGTACATTGATAATAGGCGTATGCACATGTATGGCTCCCGAACAATACAGGAAAGGTTAGACAGCTTAAGGGCAGCTTCTCAGAACACAACTGAGTATAATCAGGTGGTGCCAAATCGCACTGCTTCTCAGGTACGGCGCAGGAGCACCTCTCACGACAGGGTTCCGCAGTCGGTCCAGATCCGACAGAGAAGTGTATCCCAGGAAAGGCTTGAAGATCCCGTGTTGATGAAAGAATGGCCACGAAGTGCTTCACAAGATACTCTAACTTCGCCTTCAGCCAATGCTAGAAATCACAGGGCTCGGTCATGGGATTATCTCAGCAAACAGGGTGAAGTGCTAGAAAATTTTCATTCTGACAATATGATTGCAGATGCAAATGGAGATAGGAGAAAGACTTACAAATGGACAGGGTTTACTGAACAAGATGATCGGCGAGGTATTTATGACAGATCTAGACAACATGCATTTCATATGTCCCTTCGAGGTCAAAATTTTCCTGTTGCTCCAAACACTTATATTTCAGACAATAGGAGAACAGGTAGTAGAGCTTCTCTGCCTGGTTCTC
Organism: Toxostoma redivivum; assembly: GCA_013397375.1. NCBI lineage: Eukaryota > Metazoa > Chordata > Aves > Passeriformes > Mimidae > Toxostoma > Toxostoma redivivum. Next base: position 1,018,274 of record VXBI01011564.1, read on the forward strand.
ATTTTCAGAAAGCTTCACCAGATATTAAAGTGTTACAGCCTTCTCGTGATTCACAAACTCCTGTGGGAGCTTCAAAATCTGCAGGTGTTTCACAAGAGAGGTTGTCTCTCACACCAGCCAGAAGTTCTAGAAGTAGCTCTCTGAAGAACTCAGCTCCCTATGCAGCAAAACCATCGATTCCCCTTAACCAGGGCCTGGATGCTATTGCCAGCAAAGACCAAAGAACAGTAAATCACTTGCATCAAAGCAGTCCGTTAAACCAACAGTCAAGGATCCGAACCGAAGGTGCCCCAGATCGCAAAACAGAAACTGGTAAAACCATCCAGCCCTCCTCTATGGCTCCAGCTTCCACCAAACTTGTTCAGCCAACAAGTGAGTGTTTAACTACCTCTGACAATGTAGATGGTTCCATCAGACAAAAGATTCAGGGTTTTGAAAGGGAAGATGTTAGTGAGTCTGAAAGTCTGCAAATGGATGTTCAGGGAAATGACAAAGACACAGTGGTCATGCGGGACAAATCACCTTCTGGCCACCAAACTCCCCAGCCTTTGAGGCACCAGTCCTACATTCTTGCTGTAAATGACCAAGAGGCAGCCTCAGACACTACCTGTTGGTTACCTAATGATGCTCGAAGAGAAGTCCACATAAAAAGAATAGAGGAAAGGAAAGCATCAAGTTCCAGCCCACCTGGTGACTCTTTGGCTTCAATTCCATTTATCGGTAAGTTAAATTATTTCAATGTATATCAAATGCTTTTCTCTCCTAAAGTTGATGAAAAACACTGTGCCAGGTAGCTGACTGCTATTCCTGTAAACCCTGAACTTGAGAGGCATGGGAGATTTTTCTCATCTAAAATAACTTAAGCTTAGTAAAAGTAAAAATATTTTTCAGTGGAGGAAAAAAAAATTCTCTTTTGTTTGGGGGTCCTGGAGAATGAGTGTAAAAAGGCCCACAATGATGTGATGTTTTTCTAGAGTTTTCTTTAACCCTCTGGGTTACATAACTCCATCTGGTTATCACTCCACATAATGCTGTGATGTTATGTATATGGACAACTAGCAATTGCAACACCTTTCAAATACTTTTACTTCTCTAGTATAAAACATACTTGGAATCCAGTACAGAGAGAATATGGATGCAAATCCATATAAGAGTGATTTGTGGGGAAAAAAGTTTTTCAGCTGAATAGGTATGGTGAAAGCTTTCTGAGACAGATGGGGAATAGATGAAAGCTGTTTCAGGTGAAGGGATAGCAATAAAAAGCTGTGGCTTTGCAAGTAAAGAGGCTAATGCGGGTATGAATGAAACGGTTTGTGGAAGTAGAATCTGGGAAGGCAAAAAGATTTGCCTGTGTGCTGTGATACAGGCAGGGTTGGAATCACAGGAATCTTATGGTAAGGGTGCTGAAGAGGAAAAGAACCAAAGGAAGAATTGGAAATAGTAGGAAAAAATTATATTGAATGTTGAATGTGTCATGAATTAGTGTCTTCTGCTGAAGAGAGAGTTACAGTGTCAGAGCATTTCTGTTCTATCCAAGTAGTCAATGCCTCTGTTGTCTTTGTTGTGCTGTTTTTCTTGGGTTGGATATTCTTTTGTTGTGGTTGATTTAAATCCTTTGTAGTCTGGATGTCTGTGGATCGTTTTCCACAGGAGTTAATTTATACCTGATTCTCTGTGCTCTTGAATTTAGTGTAGGAAGTATTTAAATAATACTGCAGAATTTTGATTCTTGGACTCATCTGTGTGAAAAACTACTCTTTTTTTTTTAATAGTTCTTTTTTTTTTTTTTTACATCTTAGGTTTAGGGAATTACAGATACAATGTCTTTAGCATAATTGTCTTCTATTGGGGATCTGAAGCAGTGATTTTTTTTCCCCTAGCATTATCTGTAATATCTGCTACTAGTTGAAAGTGAATAACCAAAAAACAGTGTTCATCAGAAAATGGAAATCATACAAAAGATACAGTAATTCTCTTCTTTTGACAGAATACTGGTAAGGCATTAAAAAGTGCTTTCTTAGCTAGCAGGTGCTGCTTTTGTTGGGTTTTTCATTTTGAATGGGAGTTGTTTAGGTCTTTTTCATTCTTGTTATGACTGGATGCATTGCTGTAATTTTAGATTCTTCTTTAGACCAAGCAAATCTTTCTTTAAGGATTAGCAAAGTTTGTGAGGCATATAACTGATCTTTATGCAGAATTTTTCAATACTCTGCCTAAAATCAGTGTTGGGTTCTTGATTTAGTTACATACCATGTTTACTGGGAGTATTCTAATCCCATACAGTTTAAATGTCGTATTAAAGTCAGATCAAGATTGCTAACATTGAGCCCAACCTTTTCTACACCATCTCCTTTCTTGGTTTTGACAAAGATTTCCCATGAACTTTTATTTATGTGACTTGCTTCCATATTTTAGAGAAATGTGTTGATTAAAGTTCAGTGAAACCTTAATCATGTCAGGTGTACTGTATTTGGTAGCAACTGAGCAGTTCAAAAGGAGCAAAATTGTAGCTCTGCATTGCAGCCTCTTGGCATAACACCACATGGGATTGAATTCTTATAAGCCTCTTGGAATGAAACCTCCTGAATGTTCCAGAAATACTAAAAACTGGTGCTTCTAGAGCCTAAGCACTATCTGAGTCTTGATGGCTGTCTTCCTAGCAAGAAATTCTTGTGCCAGTGCAGGTGCCAGGCAAAGTTTCCACTCCAGCTCCAGCACCTTGAAGAGGAAATAACCCTTTCTGAATAGAAAGAGCATGAAATGTTATGAAAGTGGACCACTTCTTATGTTAGAATTTATATGCATTAGTCTAACTTTGCTTGTTCTGCTATCATTATGCCTAATTACAACTTCACTTGTTAAAAGCTGTATTTAATCAGTCAGATAAAATCCTAGATCTGCTTTGAAACTCTTCAAATGGAAAATCACTGGGAGTTTTGGTTTAGGGTTTTCTTTTGGGTTTTTTGTTTTTTTTTTCTTCTCTAGTTATTGAGAAGGATCTTGCTTTGAATGATAGCATACTTTGGAGCTTTACTTCCCTTTTGCTTATATCTATATAGTAGGGTTTTTTTTTTCATTCTTAGGTTTTATTCGATAGAGCTAATTTTAAAAATACACTTACTGGAGTTATTTGTACAGTAGATACTTGGAGTAGTGTAAGAATGTAAATTTGGGGAAGGGTAACAAATACCTTCCAAGGTCACAGATTGCTACCATTTAAAATGTGTGTTGTTTAAAATATCTGTGGTGTGTCTATTTTTATCATCACTTTCTGCTTATTAAAAGTAGTAGTAGATATGGCCAGGATCATATTTTGGTAGAAATTTAGCCAGGAACAGTTGGCTTTTGCAGCAGTATTTTGTGACTAACCTACTTCTGGGAACAGCACAACATCAGGATGATTTTAGCTCTGGGTAAGTAGCGCAGTGCCCTGCACCACAAACAGAAATCCCAGCAGAGTTTCTGTCGGGCTTCCTTACAGCAGATTTTTGCAGAGATCATGGTGGGTTACTGAATGACTGCCTTTTGACACTAGTCTTTTCAAAAAGGTAGTTCAAAAGCAGGGAGATTTAAATTTTGGGTGTAATTTACTAATAGAGATGAGAGATCTGCTCAGACCAAACCTAGTAGGTAGCTGTAGTATCTTTTATGGGAGAAATGGATTTATTTGAAAAAATAGGCAAAATATTGTGTGTTCAAATTCTTTTTCAGGTAAGTACATGTTCTTGGGGCACGATGAAGCTGCTGGCTTTACAGATGAACACAGAGTGGTATTGCTGGCTTCACTATTTTCCATGTGCTTCTAAATACAGGATATTTTGATTCTCAGAAAGGTGCTATTTCTATTTCAGGCCCAAAGAAAAACTGTGTTCTTAGAATGCTCTTTATTGTTTCAAACTGTACAAGTTATTCTAGTGACAGTCTACTGTTTTTACCCAGAAAAGGTCTCACCTGTTCTCTAGACTAATAAAAATACTATTTTCTCTATCAGTGACTATATTAGCAGTTATGGATTTTTCAGGCTTGCACTATTTCTGTGCTAGAGATCAGCAAATTATAATTTTCTGACCTACTAGGTAATTTTTGGATGAGTTAATCTTCACTGGAATTGAAAGTAGAATGCTGCTGAACATCCTGATAGACGTGGATGACAAGTGGTGTCTCTCAGAGGTCCTTACTGGGACCAGTGTTATTAAATATCTTCATTAATGGCATGGACAGGTGGAGTTGAGTGCACCTTGGCAGATTTGTGGATGACACCAAGCCTGAGAGGTGATGTTGCCACACTTGAAGGATGGGATGTCATCCTGAGGGATCTGGACAACTCGAGAAGTAGGCACATGGGAATCTCATGTGGCTTAACGAGACCAAATGCAAGATGCCCTGAGCTTGGGCAACCCCTGGTGTCAACACAGTCTGGGGGATGTACAGGGTGAGAGCAGCCCTGCCCAGAGGGGCTTGGAGGTGCTGAGGGTGAGAGGCTGGATATGACCCAGCAATGTGCACTCACAGCCCAGAAAGCCAAATGTGTCCTGGGCTGCACCAAAAGCTTTACCAGCACCTGGGCTGCTGGTAAAGGGTGGGGATTCTGCCCTCTACTCTGCTTTGGGGAGACCCACCTGCAGTGCTGCATCCAGCTCTGGGGTCCCCAGCAGGGAAGATGTGGACATGTTGGAGCAAGTCCAGAGAATGGCCACCAAGTTCAGCAGAGGGGTGGAGCACCTTTCCTGTGAGGAAAGGCTGAGAGAATTGGGATTGTTCAGCCTGGAGAAGAGAAGGCTCTGGGGTGATGTAGCTGTGACCTTCCTCCTGAAGTGAGTCCACAAGAAAGATGGAGAGAGACTTTTTGCAAGACAGGACAATGGGCAATGGATTTGAACTGAGATTTAGATTAGATATTAGGAGGAAGTTCTTTTCAGTGAGAGTGGTGAAGGACTGGAACAGGCTGCCTAGAAAAGTTGTGGATGCCCTGTTCCTGGAAGTGTTTAAGGCCTGGTTAGGTGAGTCTCTGAGCAACCTGGTCTAGTGGAAGGTGTCCCTACCCACAGCAGGGGTCTTGGGTCCCTTCCAACCCCAACCATTTTATGTGTTCTGTAACTATTGAGAAAATGTTGGTTCAGAGTATAGTTATTTTAATACATTTCATAGAAATAAATTTCTAGTATGCATGTCTGAGATTTGCAGCAAAGTTGAAAATATTTTTTGCTTCTTGCAGTACTCACTGTAGAGTATAAAGAAATAAATGTAAAAGGTTAATCCAACTCCCACATTGAGTTGAATGAACTACCCGCAGGAGTGATAGGGGGTTCTGCTTCAATTCTTAACCACATTGCAGCTGTCAGGCCAGCTTAGTGCTTTGGCCATTACTACTGGGTGGATGTTCTCTCCAGCTTCGCAGAGGCCTATCACATGAAAATTACTTTTAAACAGATGTATTTAGGCTCAGGTTTTTAAAACATCCCCTTGAAGCTCAAAATTATATTAAAATAAATTCGAGTTCGTAGCTATCCTATTGTAGACTTTTTTCTTAGGCATGTAGTAGCCTAAGTAAGTACAAGGATTTTTCTTCAAAGACACAATCCCATTTTGAAAATATTTAGTACATCTTTACCCTAGAAAAGTTTTAGGTCACTTCATTCCTCTATTAATTTGTGAACTGAAAGAAAGTAGCCAGATAAAAATACCTGACCAGAGTTTGATAACACCAAAATACTGTAAAAATTAGACGTGTTCTCCCCCTGACTGAAACTCATATCTTTGGAAAAGTATAAGAACAGGAATGGGATATATGATACTTAATGTTGGTACTTTATTCTCCCACATTTGCACTTTAAAATATCTCTGAGCCAAATGTGATTTTAAGTGCACCATAAATTTCTCTATTTTCTTCTGTATTACAGTAAAATTTTGTTATCCAATACCCTGTATTGATTCAAATAAAGATTTGCTAGGGATTTCACAGCTGAAACTGTATGGTATTTGTTCCCTTAGTGTGTCTTCTGTTTTTCTAAAACATGTCTCCTGTTATTAAATTCACAGTGTGGGTTGAAAGAGTCCCTAAAGACCATCCCATTCCAACCCCCTGCCATCAGTGGAAACACTTTCCATTAAGTTGCTCAGAGCCTCATTCAAACTGGCCTTGAACACTTCCAGGGATGGAGCATCAACAGCTTCTCTGGGGAACTTGTTGCAGTGCCTCACCACCCTTACAATAAATCTCTCTATTGCTTCTACCCTTAGTGCAGGCAAACCACCAGAACAATTTCTAGTGCTAGTAATCAGGCACGCTCTACTGTTCACCGTGCTTTAAAAGCTGATCTGATCTTCATGCTAATTTTCAAAACAAAAAAGTTGGGAATTTTGGAGGCTTTTGGTTTTTGTGGTTGAGTTTTGTTTTTAGTTTGGTTTGGGGTTTTTTGGTGTGGGTTTTTTTTTTGTGATTTTTTTGTTGTTGTGGGTTTTTTTTTTTTTTGTATTTCATGTCCTGTTTTTTTTTCATAAACATGTCATAAATAAAAGTACTTGGGTACTTGCTGATTAGCAGGTAGGGTAAATGTACTCGGCTTCCAGTGAGTTCTGCTCAACCCTTTATTTCTTTTTCTTTGTTGTTACTATATTTTTTTAATGTATATTAACTAAGGAATTAGGAGTTTGAATCTTTCTAAACCACCTACTATTAGTTAAGCTTTTCAGGCAACTTTATTATACATGTGATTGCATTTAGCTTCTTTAGTGCTGGATGTAGGGGTATATAGCTTTACCTTATCAATACCTGCCTTTAAGTCCTAGGTGGTAGTGCTCTTTTGGAAAGCAAAAACTTTACTGTCTTGTCTTAGTGGAGTATGAGCCATACTTTCCCTATCCTCCCCCTACATCTTAATGCCTCTCTCTGCAGGCTGCTGAGGCTTGGGAGATGACAGTGTGAATACACACATATTGAATGCAACTGAAACAAGAAAATAAATTTATATGCTTGCACAACACACTGTGAAAAAGGTTATGATGGTAGGAATAGACGAAGTTTGGGGAAACAAGCAGAAACATTCTCATATGCAGAAAGGAAAGATTTGAAAGAATGCACTCATTCTGTTTTCTCCGTACAAGAAGGGAGAAACTCAAAACCTCGGACTTCTCCAGCAGAGATTGTGGTTCATCGGCTCAAAATATCTTCAGACCAAATGGTGGCAGAATATGGTGTGTTTTAAGGAAAAATTGCAGTCAAGATGAGAATGAAAATCTTCAGCCATTGTGATAATTTTCTTTTCTACAAGTTATTGCCTAGCTATTCCAAACTAAGATATACGTGCAATTGCAGTAGAGATTAGGGCTGACAAGTGTTCATTTCTGAGGACTGTTTCTTCCATTATTGTAGTGATAGCATTGGAACAGCTTTTAACATGTCATCAGTGTTTCTAAGATAAGCATCAGTCTTCTATTTTTTTCCAGGGTTTTACAGTGTGGCCTGCCAAATCACTGTTGCTCCAGGCTGAATATTTCAGTATTTCTTATCCAAAGAACAGTTTTTAAATCATTGTGATATTCTGAAGTATTGTGGCCAAAAAGCAAAATTGCAAATTAGATTTTTAAATACTGTTTAAATACTTCTGTAACTCAAAAAAAATTTTTAAATTAAAACTTAAAATTGGGAGCAATGATTTATAACATCTAGAAGAATTCTAATTGAGTAGAAGCATCAGATTTTTTTGATGAGTAATATTTTCAAAGCATAAATCATCCTCAATGTATCATTATAACTTCAAATAATAATTGCAGGTAATAAGGGAATGCTGTCAGGGTTTTTGGCAACAAAAAATACACTGAGAATTGTGTGTGATGGGGTAATATGGCAAGCAGGAACCTTTAGAATTGCTTTGTGTAGAAAGATAGTGAAACTTCTGTTTGATGCTGAAATAAACAATAGACTTTCATAGATACAGTTTTCACAATAGTCTGACATGAAGAATAACCTTGGGAAGCCTTTTCTGTTTGTGTGAAACTCAGTCACTATAACAAACATATTATTTACATGAGTGCATTAGCAGAGGACTAGATTTGATGATTCAGGAAGTTTGTTCCAGTCCTGTGTTTCTGGGGCTTAGCGCAGTGAATGTGCTTAGCATACAGACATGTTTCCATTCTATTCTTTTGGCCACATGAGGATAATTACATAAAGTAGATATATGAAGAAGTTCGTTCTAAAGACAATTAGTGCTGTCAATGCTCAAAGTACTTAAAAACTAGCAAAAAACATTAGATTTTTAAAGATTCTTTTTTGAGAAAATGAGGTAACAGGTCATAAGGAATCTAGGCAATAGAGTTATCTTTTTTCTGAATCATGTGTTTTAGCCTTGGAAGTCAATACATAAGGGAGCTTTTACCCTTGCAAGCTGAAGTATAAGGTGCAGCAGTAGATGTACTGCAGGATGTAGAACAAGAAGTCACCACTATGGGGCATTTATTAGTCCTTTGTGCTGTCTTGTATGATAGCGGGTTAGTTCCATATAGTTTACTTTTGATTCAACAATTCGTTTTTGGTTATTGGTTGTTTCCGGCCTTCTCACTACTGGTGAAATTGTGTACATGGTATTTTTATTTGATAGTCTTCCTGACAGGCTTTTAAGAAAAAGGGCCACGCATTAGTGTGTCTGTGTTTACCTTAATGGCAGCTTCTTCTGGGATTTCTTTGAGACAGACTTTTTTTTTTAACTTCCTTGCCTGTGTATGGATGAGGATGCTTTTCCTAACCTCTGTTATCCTGTCCATGCTCTCTCCTTCCTTTCTGCATTCTTCTCACTGGTGCCACTTCCCTGCAGTCTCTGTCCCCCTGCTGTGCTGTCCCTTGCTCCACTTGTGCTTCAGCAGCCTTTTCTCTACCCCTTTTGTCCTACCTGCTGCTGAGTTTAAGGAAGAGACATCTGGTGCACATGGCTGTACTTTAAAGGATGTGCAGCCTGTAGCAAGCTGGAGTAAATCTAACCTGAGAGGCACAGAAGGCATATTAGACATAGGGCAAGATTTTAAAGCTTTCATGTCCTGTGTTTAGGAAGAATACTTCAGAGCAAGGTACTGTTGGTGCATAATGAAAATGCAGAGCCTGTTGTGGTATCATGTACTGTGGAGTACTTGGACAAGCCAAGGATGCGGAGTGCAAAACAGTTGTTGACAAAGGGCTGAAATTCAGTAAGGCAGTGCCTTTCTAAAGCCAGTCCTGCTGCAGGGTCACTGGCACATCCTGTCAGTCCTTTCATAAAGAGAAGATTAGGGTTTTTGAAATTCTACTAATGAGTACTTGATAGTTTGTTCCTTCTTTTGTTACATAAGCAAATTAATTTGACATGTAAGATCCATTCTTAAATTGTATCCCAAATCCATAGCCTGTTGTTCGAGTGAACTATTGAAGAAATAGAGAGGCAGTTATTAAAATACTTAACTGTAATGGCTGTTAGGTAGATACCATCTGAGTCTGTAAGGAGCCTTGACATCCGTGGCTCAGTTGAATTAAAATAATGTTTTTAATGAATCGTTTAGCTTTTTGCTTTGCAGACAGCACTGTGACTTACCTCTGTAGCTTTCTGCAGAAGGCTGGGCTTTTTAAAATTGATCACTGTTACATTTACACAAGATCTGAGTAACCAGAATTGCATTAAATACTGCAGGAGCATCTATAAACAAATACCTAATCCAAGAATTTTGTATGGTTGTCAGAAAGCCAATAATTTTAAAATACAGTTATCTCCGTCAGTGCATGCATTTTGGGAAATTGTATGTTGGACAATTTTTGTTTCTGGGGGTGCATGCTGTCTTAATGTTCTTCATGGGAAATGTAAAGCTTAAGTTTTTAAGTGTGTATTACTACATGGCTGTTACATTTTTGTGATCTGGATCTTTAAACCAGATAAATAGTCTGATAAAATACATACTTGTTGAATTAAGCTTTGTGGCCACATATTCACATTGTTTGTTTAAATTGAGATGCCCAGTTAGTGTTTTAAATGGTAATGTGGTCTGCAATACATTTATTAAATAACACAGTTCCTTCTTAAGGAACTTAAGAACTTCTTTTGAGGTGTTAAAATATTGCTTGCGAGACTGCCATGCCTGAAGGGGAATAAATGTGAAGGATGACTTTAGCCATGGGAAGTTAGTTTTTTTCTAATAATTTTTTTATTATCAGTGAAGAAAAGCTTTGGCAAACTGAATCTGTATGGATTGGAGGAGAAATCACCTTTCTCTATTAATAATCCCTATCAAAGCATCGCTGATGGTGGCTCTACTAAAGTCTGTGAATTTGTTTTCCATGTGTGTATGATTCAGTTAACTAAACAACTTCCCCCCCGTGCTTCTGGACCACCACGAAAAGAAAGAAACCACAAACCAGCTAAAGCTCAACAACAAACACAAACAAATGCCACAATCATTACCAACCTGGATGAAGAGGGTATTCTTGAGACAGCTCCAGGGCAGCTCAGCCCATACCTGTCCATGCAACCCAGTGAAATGCATCTGAAGGTGCTTACAGAGTTAACTGGTGTCACTGCAGACATACTATCTTTGAAGGATTATGAAGACTGGAAAAAAGCAGATGGTACACCCATATTGAAAAATTATGGGAAGGACAATCCAGAGAATGCAGTCAATTCACCTTATCTCAGTCCTTAGGAAAATTGTGGAGTTGGTCCTCTTGGAACTAGTTTCTGGGCAAAGAAAGGAGGTGGTGATTTGGAGTAGCATGGATTTACGAAGTGTTTGACTAATGGCATTGCTTTTTATAGTGAGATGAGTAGATTTTGAATGAGAGGAAGACACAGGGAGTTAACAACTTTGACTTCAGCAAGGATTTTGAGCTATTCAGTGACACCATCCTTGTGCTGTAGGCTAGATGGCTGTACTACTGGATACATAGGAAAACTGGATTATCAGGTCTAAAAGGTAGTGCCTAAGTGTTCATATTCTGCCTGAAGGCTGCTTACAGGTGGCATTCTTCAGGGTCCATCTTGTTTAATGTTCATGACCTTGAGAGGAGATAGGATATGCTTTCTAAGTTTGGCAACACTAGACTTACACTCTCCTGATCTGTATCAATAAGAAAGAACACAGCCAGGATATTGAGGGAGATCTTCCCCTCTATTTTGCACTTGTTGAGTAAGAGCACTCACCAACTTGGTCTGAATTCAGCATTAACCCTGCTTTGTGGAGAATGTGAGTCTGAGAGTTTCTGAGGTTTGCTTCCACCTGAATAATTCTGTGATTCATTTAAATTACATTTGAGGTTCTCAAAATGTGTCCCCTTTTCTGTTCAGGTTATTACTTTCCAACCTTAAGGTTTAGGGGACTGTTCAGGAGATGGAATAAACAAACATGTGAAATGCTGTATTAATCATGGTGAAATTGTATTGTAGCAGTTTAATAGGTTATGACATATATCTGTGCTTTTTTTTGGTGATTTTGTATCTGTTTCTTTCAATATCTGATAAATTGGTTAGTACTTGTTCCTTAGTTACTCATTCATGTAGTGGGGATAGTATGTCCTGTTTGTCATGCTTTCTCGCCTGTGAAATCCTCAGTTTTGAAACCTCTGAGCCCATTCTGTATAAATTTGTGTCTTTGCATAATCAGGTTTTTTCACCTCACCTACATTGTGTGCGGATGCTCCCTATCTTTGTAGGTCCCCAGTCTCCAGCTGCATGGCAATACAAGGGTACCTTGATACACTGCCTTAGCTAGAGGGTCAGTTAGTTGTGGTTGGAGCTGTGTTGCCTATTTATTACAAGTTTTCAGTGTCTTACCCCATAAATGTTTTTGCATTGATGGGCTCTTCATTAGTTGCGATCATTAGTTGCAACTGTTGAGCGGTTGCACTCTCATATGCAAATACAAGTGAGAAGTGGCATCCCCTCTTGGCCAGAGATGCTCTGTCACTGTGCTGACTTGGTTCTCGTAGCCAGTCTCTTATGTCAGTTCACAAATGATAATGCAGAACAGATTGTGGTTCGAAAGCATAACATATAGTAGTCCTGGAATCATATATGGATCCATCAGGATTGTTGAGTCGTAACTCCTGGCCTTGTGCAGGACACTGCAAGAATCACACCATGCACCTAAGAACATTGTCCAAACCCTTCCTGAACTTGGTCAGGCTTGGTGCTGTGACCACTTCCCTGGGAAGCTGTTCCAGTGCTTCTTCTGGGTGAAGAACCTTTTCCAGATACCCTACCTCAACCTCTCCTGACTCAGCTTTATGCTGTTTCCTTGAGTCCTGTCACTGGTCACAAGAGTGAAGAAGAGATCAGTGTCTGCCCCTCCTCTTTTGAGGATTTTGAAGGTCACAAAGGTCTCCCCTCAGCCTCCCCTTCTCTAGGCTCAGCAGACCAAGGGACCTCATACAAGTCCCTTCCAGACCCTTCACCATCCTTGTGGCCCTCCTTTGGATGTTCTCTAATAATTTGATCCCTTTCTTACACTGTGGCACCCAGAACTGCCCCCAGCACTTGAGGTGAAGCCACACAGAGCAGAGCAGAACAATCTCCTCCCTTGCCTGCCTGGTAATGTTGTGCCTGATGCCCCTCAGGACAGGGTTGGTCCTCCTGGCTGCCAGGGCACTGCTGGCTCATGTTCAACTTGGTCATGGACCAGGATCCCCAGGTCCTTTTCTGTGGCACTGCTCTTCAGCCTCTCTTCCCCAGCCTCTACACACAACCAGGGTTGCCTCATTCCAGGTGCAGAATCTGGCACTTGTCCTTGTTGAACTTTATATGGTTGCACAGCCTTCTAACTTGTCAAGGGCCTCTCTGCCCTTGAAGGAGTTCACAGCTTCTCCCAATTCAATATTGTTAGCAAACTTACTTTGTGTTACTTTGAGTCCTGTGTCTGGGTGGCTAAAATTAAGATGAGAACTGGGCTAAGGATGGATCCTTGTAAAACTCCATTAGTGACAGGTCACCAGCCTGTTATCACCTCCACTCACTGTAGCCGTTTGTGCCCAGCCCATGATCCAGTTGCTCGCCCATCCTGTAACAGGGTTATCCAGCTGTGACCTGGATGCTTTGTTCAGAAGGATGCTGTGAGAGACAGAACCAAAAGCTTTGCTGAAGTTCAAAATGGTTACATCTGCTGGCTTTCCTTGATCAGCTCAGTGGGTTAACCTGTTGTAGAAGGAAATCAGGTTTGACAAGCAGGACTTTCCCTCATGAAGTGGTGCTGGCTCTGACCAATGACTGCGTTGTCCTCCAGGTGTTTTTCAGTATGTCCCAGAATAATCGTTTCCATGGAGTCTTTGACCTTTTTGAAACAAATATTTAAAGAGACGCCAGTAATATGAGGTAGTAAGCTGAAAGAGAATTATTTTGTGTGGTTTCTCTTCTGGCTTGTTTATTCCGTGCAATTCACTGCATTTTGGACACAGTCATTTTCATTGATCTGTGAGCTGAACACATCCATTCACATGCTGTACGAGGAGTTTTGGGGTGTGAATATGTCAGTGAAGGAAACTGAAAAAGTAAACAAATACTGAAAGCACTTGAAAGAAAGATCAAAATGCAAGGAACATATGTAGTTTCTTGGGGTTTGTTTCTTACTGGACAGCAGTAGTAGCATTTGCTAGTACATTAAATTAATAGGCAGGAACTCCTATGTTGTACATCATGATTTGTTCCATAATCACTTTATATTACATAAAAGCTTGCTATTAGCTGACCTTGAGCCTCTTCAGGGACTGAATAGTTATGCCCCTCCTATACAAATGTCATTTGCAGTTCTTCTAAAGTTTGCATATTTCTTAAACAACTTTAATTTTGATTCTTTTGGGAGTTAGATCCACTGTGAAGTAATAATTATTTGAATAATTATTGTTTCAGGGACTGACAAATTGTTCCTCTTCATGTGAATTTTTGGATTTAAGTGTTGTGAGAAATGCTGTAGTGTTGCCAAACATGTTTGTGTTCAGAGCTTGCACAGATCTATTTCAAGAGCTAGTGTTTTTATAACTTTCGGGAGTAGAGACTATAATGTTTGAGATGTGTCTGTTAACATAAATAACTTAAACCTGAGCACTTTCAGTCTGTGTGCTATAAATCAATCAATTGTGCAGTGAGTGATTATATTCCTTAGTCAACGTTAGTTTCAGGGAAGCTCAGCAGATTAAAAAAAAATAGAAAATTGAGCTGTTGTAGGTTGGAAATGGAAGTGTAGCTGAGCTTTTTCCTGTGTCCTAGTTGCTGTACTGAAGTTATCTGTAAATGCTTCTAATTTATCACTTTGGATGCAAGTAAAACATGGAAATTATTTAATTGTAGTGTCATGGTTTGGTGTGAATTCTTTTGCTTTTCCTTTTTATTAGTGTTTCTAGTTTGCAGCTGGGTTTTTTGGTATATGCTTTTCAACTTCAAAAGTTACTGTATTTTTCACCCTGAACAGTTTAGAGGTGTGTTATTGCTAAACTATCCCGTACTTTGTTTATTTTCTTGTTCTAAATGTACATTGACAAATTTTGATGGTACAAGTGCTGCCTTAACAGAGCTGTTAGTGACTGTTGGAACAGCACAATGCAGCACACGCAGTTGTGTTCGCACAAAGCAAAGAATAAACCTCTGTCTGTGAGTGTTCATTGGCTTCAATAGGCTTTTCAGTAGCTCTGCATATTACAATTCTTAGCACCTAGAGTACATTCATATTCATTACAGCAGTACAGTTCAGCCCCTGCTCGTGACTTGATTTTTCTTCTTTTCCATCCCCTCCTCTACCAGAGCATGAAGTAGAATGATTTTTCTAGTACTAGTAATGTGCTCTAGATGATGCTATGGCTCTTTTCTCAAAAGGATGGAAAATGCATCTTTTAGCTTCTTCCATCTTGTAAGAAACATGTTCAATACTAGAATATTTAAAGCTTTTTGGAATCCTTCATGATGACCCTTGTGGCTATTGAGACTGAGAGGTGCTGGGCTTGTATGGCATGCAATCGTTTCTATGAACAATTAGTAGAAGAACTGCTTGGTATGTAGTAGTTCCATCTTTTAAAGGTCTGAATACTTGCTTATTTATTTGAAATGTTCGGAGGATGGGGGGATTGGTTCTTTGAATTTTAGATAGCTGTTTAAAATCCTTTTTTTGTTTGCTTGTAACTTGACTGTTTCATTTGAACACTCTTTTAAACTAAATGGCTTTTGATAGTCTGCCCCTATTTTATTGTAGATATCTGTCTCTTGAGTTCATACTTACTGATATAATAAGCGTGAGTTTGGCTTATACATATAAACAAAAATTGTCTACTTGCAAATAATATTGAGAGATTACCAGATACTTCCTGTTTCTTTTGCACACAGCAAAATTGGTGATTTTTTTGCCTTTCTCTGTACAATTAACATCCCTGTAAAACGAAGCAGACTTCTCTTCATGAAAAAAAGTATATTTGACTGTGGGAATTAATTGGACCCTTTTGTTTGTTAGAATGACTTCATGTTTAAGATATCTGATATCCCAGTAATGAGAAGTTCAGACAGCTATTTGGTTTGAGCATTTGATTAATGCATTTAATATGTTAATATATGGCATGTTACCTTTGTAGATGAACCGACTAGTCCTAGTATTGACCATGATATTGCACACATTCCTGCTTCTGCTGTTATTTCTGCATCTGCTTCTCAAGCACCAGCTATAGCAACTGTTCCTCCCAGCCCTACATCTCCAATCCCTTTAATTCGGCGACAGCTTTCACATGATCATGGTGAGCGTTGATTTCATTCTTTTTCTCTTGCAACTTTTTTCCTTTCACACTCTGGAGATCAAAAGTGAAAATTGTAAACTCTTTATTGCTTGTAATAAATCGCAAAAATGTCATTCAAGTTCCTGCATACTCAAAAATTATGATTCCTTTGTAGAATCCATCCGGCCTGGTGTCCTGGATAGCCAGCCTGCCACAAAAACAGAGAGATCAAAGTCATATGATGAAGGACTGGATGACTACAGAGAAGAGGGAAAATCGTGAGTTCATGGAAAAATTAGTCATTTTGGACATCTGTTTTTTTAAGTGTCTAAAAATCTTATTTTAACATTTGTTTTTCTTCCAACAGATCCATTAAGCATGTATCTAGTTTAAAGGGAATTAAGGTAGGTAAATATATATATACAACAACTCTTAAACATTACCCATTCTGCTGTGACAAATGGTTTGAATTATACAGGTCTGTTTTACAAAGTTATGAGCTAGACAGACAGGATGTTTATAGGAATTGGTACTGATCAAATTGTTAATGTATGCATCATATAAGTAATATGGTCTCTTTTTTCCTGGACTCATCACATGGTCCTTGATTTTCATTTTCCTCAGTCTCTGTATGCAAAGCATATTAAATATGGTGGCCTTTTGTGAAAACTCAGTAAGAAATCTAAGATTCATGAAGTTTCTCAAAGTATTCTTGGCATGTGTAAGGTCACTATTGTTGTCTGTAGACTTCAGAAATTATGTTCTTCTGGGACCATAATCCTGGGGACATTTTTAAAGCAAGAAATGTCTTGAACATAGGAACTGTAGGCAAATATCTATAGATTTACATGGTTTCTTTCTGTGGTATTTGCTCTAGGTCCCAGACAGCCAGAAATCTTCAGAAGACTCTGGTTCCCGAAAAGATTCTTCTTCAGAGGTGTTTGGTGATGCCTCCAAAGAAGGATGGCTCCATTTTCGTCAGCTTTTTACAGACAAAGGAAAGGTACCTGTCATGTTTGGGTTTTTAACCTAGGACAAATGCTAAACTGGTGACAAACTAAGATATGAAACTTCAAGCCTTCCTGTTTAGTTTTTTTTCTTTTTAATTTTTTTTTTTGCGGAAATAAGATCACCAATAAAACTGTCAAAATTTTAGATCTGTTAGAAATTGACTTCTGTCAATTCCTCAGCTTTGTCTACAGACTGCTTTCCAGACTGTTTTAATTTTATGTTTCAAAGCATCTGTTGAAGTAAATTAATTTCTAATGACTAATTAAATAATAAGAATCAGTCTCTTGGTAGGTGTAGTTGTATTTTTTCCTTTTTCCTAATAATGAAAAAATTGTAATTTTTGTGAATGTTGTGAAGTTGAGTTCGAGTTTCCCTTCTGCACAAATACAGACTAAGGCTTAAGGAAAATCGGGTGTCTGGAATTGCAGTGGTGGAAAAATGCCATTCTGACTTGAAGGCAGTTCAAAAGACATGGGCAAGAGTTCCCTAAATACCAGACCAGAAATTGTCTCATTCTGTTTCTTACTGCTGTCACATTGTGAACTCACACTCAGTGGGTGGTCTGGGAGAGCAGGTTATGGAGCAATTCATTCTTCTGATGGAGAGCAATTAGTGAATCTCACTTTGTGTAGTCTTTCTTCCAGCCAGGTGAGTAGCCTTTCTTTGTAAAACTTCTGGAGAGAGTTTTGCAATCCAGAAATGTGCACTGTAACAAGTAAGCAAACTGACACCTTGGTTGCTATTTTTCAGCGAGTTGGTGGGAGCATTCGGCCATGGAAGCAACTGTATGTTGTTCTTCGAGGTCATTCGCTTTATTTGTACAAGGATAAAAAGGAACAAGTGACCCTCTCTGAGGAAGAACAACCTATAAGCATCAATGCTTGCTTGATAGACATCTCCTACTGTGAAACCAAGAGGAAAAATGTATTTAGACTCACCACATCAGACCGCGAGTATTTGTTTCAAGCTGAGGACAGAGATAATATGTTAGCATGGATTAAAGCAATACAAGACAACAGCAACTTAAATGATGAGGTAATTGTGTAATATATAAAGCAGAAGTTGTCATTTTTCCATTTTAATTAAAAATATATTGTATTTTCTTGTAATTAATACTTGAACAGAAGAATTAATTTTTAATTTACCAGTAGTCCAAAATACAGGAACATAAAAGAAAATGAGGTGGAAAGAAAGAGTTTAAAAATAGTCGGTGTAATCATAATCAGAAAATAGATGTTGGAAATAAATTAGTTAATGCTGTTGCTGGTTTGACTAAAGATACACTTTACAGTAAACTGATCTGCCAAAAATACCTAACCTTCTTTCAAAGATAATTGCAGGTTTAAGACCAGTGTGGTCTCTCTTCAGACTTGCATTGCAGAGTTGTATGTGCAGTAGTACAGTGTGGAGAGTTTCTCGGTAGCTAAAAAATTAAACTTTGAAGATGCCTGTTTCTCTGATCAAAAGCTGATGTTTCTATGAATTAAGTTAATGCTCATTGCCAAAGGTAAACATCTGCTATTGTACATATGGTATCAATATCTATCCCAATATTGTCCATTATGTGTTTTCATTGCAGTGATGAGCAACAGAGGAATATTTTCATGTCTGTGGTCATGCACATCTGCTCAGATTCAAGATAATTATCCAAAGTATTACACAGATAGATAATAGAGCAGATTTGAATTAACGTATTTTTCAGCTGTATTTGTAGTAGCAATTAGTTTTCTAAGCACTATGTGCACATAGGATTGCATTTTTAGGACTAGTAATATGCTTTACTTGCATTTTTTCTATTTAAACTTACTTTCAGTTTAAGAGCTATTAATCAGATCATACTGCTTTGGAGAAAAAAATACAAATAGCAGTACCTGTTTTTTAATTAATTACTTTTATTTTCCTTCTGGTTTTAAAGTGTTTTGTCTTTACTGTTCTCAGAAGCTGCCTGTTAGGATGTTTGGTTTGGTTGAGGGTTTGGGTTTTTTTTTTAAGTGGACTGAATCGTTTAATTCTATGCTTATTTGGTTACCAGAAGATGTAATCATATTCTGAATAATTTTCTATTTTATAAGATTATAAAGTTTTTCTCAATTTATTTTCTAGGATACTGGTGTTACTAGTAGAGATCTAATTAGTCGAAGGATTAAAGAGTACAGTACAATGATGAGGTGGGTGAATTATATGTTGCCAGTAGTTTTTGTAGAGTTCTTACTTAGCTTCGTTCAACTGAAGTAATCTCTTTTGTTCAGTTCTTCAAGCAGCAAAACGGAGCCATCTCCCAAAACACCTCGCCAGAGCCTGAGTATCAGACAGACTCTACTTGGAACTAAAGCAGAACAGAGGACTCAGAGTCCACATTCTCCTAAGGATGAGACAGAAAGGAAGCTTCTCACTAAAGGTCTGTATGTTTTATGCATTTTTTTAGTTCCCTTCTGCCCCAGTGTCAGGCCATTGAGATGTCCTTCTCAGGTATTTTTAAATTAATGAATATATAGATGCTAACCAAGTATTAGCCACAGGTTTTAAACAGCAGCTCTAGGCTCTTATTTCTAGGAACTACTTCCTTTCAGATCCTGAAACTTTTTATTTTAGTCCATCTTGAGATTTTTATGGCTTTTTTCTGCTACAGCTCCACGCAGGGCTAACAGTAGTAAATACAGGTGTTAATAAGCTTCTTTTGCCAAGCTTTGGAAATAATTTTGTGTGTAATTCGTACTTCTGTCTCCAGCTGATTCGGAAATGACAAGGTAAATTTTTCCAATAAAGTGTTTCCAAAGTATAGAACAGATTTTTTTTTTTAATCTTAATTTTTAAAACACAGGAGTGAACTTTATTTTTTATTATTTTTTCCAGAACAAAATTAATGTTTCCTGAGCTCTAAAAAAGTCTGATGAGCTGGCCCTGCAAATTTGAATTAGTATCTGAATTCCATCAAAAAATGTCACAAGCTTTTTTTTTTTTCTTTTTTTTTTAAACTTTTTTTTTTCACATAGTATGTAAACATATGGTACTTCACATCAGACTGTTGTTTAAAAAATGTTGTGTACAAATTCAGGCAACTGGATAAGCAGCTACTTTTGACCAGCCACTTTGGAGTAATTCAGTCTTGATTTAAGCTATCAGTGAATTCTGGTTTTTGTTGCCAAGAAAAGTCCCTTTGCTTCTGCAGTGCTACACATGTAACTAAATTGCACATGTTGGGTAAATCTCAAATCTACTGGAAGAATATCTCCAGAAATAAGAAAGAAGTACTTATTATGTTAGATGACTTGCAGTGCAAGATAACTGGGAGTTGCAATTTGTTACAAGAATTCTATAGGAGAGGTAAACAGAGTAACTGAACTTCTAATCTGATTTTTGGATAGAGAATACTTTAAGTGGGTAATGTTTGAAATTATTCAGGAGTGACTAAAATCTGATAATTTCTGAGTGAGTAAGTCTGCACAAATGTGAGCATGGCTCTAGAGTTTGATGGGTATTTTTGTGCAGCAGTGTGACTCCATGGAGACTTAGTGTTGTGCTACTAAATGTAGATTTTTTTTATTTTATTTTAGTAATTTATATAAATTTCACGTTTAAATTTAGTAGTTTATCTGCTTTTAGTCTTAGAATGATGAAATGCCACAGTACCATCTAGCTACTTGCTTTTTTAAATCTGGGATGTGAGTATGTTCAGATTTATCTTTTGAACCACAGAAGAGTAACAGAAGTTGTGTTTAAGATAGACAAATGTTTAATGAGTTGTTGCATAAAGCCAGGTTGGTAAAGGCTAAAAATGCAGCAGCTGTCACTTGCTCTTTACAAATCTGTTGCCTGTGTTTACAGTCCATTTGTGGCATAAATGTTCCTATTTTTCTTATTTATTTTCTTTTATTCCACTGTTCTTACATCAAAAAGATGAGACAAGCCCACCAAAAGACAAAGGGACATGGAGAAAAGGCATTCCAAGTATTATGAGGAAGACGTTTGAAAAGAAGCCCTCTGCTGTTGGAACATTTGGTGTTAGACTAGATGACTGCCCTCCAGCTCATAGCAACAAAGTATGAAAATAGTTTTTCTTTCATTGTGAATTTAAAATACTTTTTAAATCAATAATTTATCTATACAACTCTTGTTCTTCAGTATATTCCATTGATTGTTGATATATGCTGCAAACTGGTTGAAGAAAGAGGTCTTGAGTACACAGGTATTTACAGAGTGCCTGGAAATAATGCTGCCATCTCAAGTATGCAAGAAGAGCTCAACAAAGGAATGACTGACATTGATGTTCATGATGATGTAAGTCTTTGATCACACTAATTTCATATTAAAATCCCCAAAACTTCTGGTTGTGTTGAGATCATAGAAATATAAAGAATGTCTGACCTTTTCTTTTAAACACATAGAAATGGCGTGACCTGAACGTGATAAGCAGTTTGCTGAAATCCTTCTTCCGAAAGCTCCCAGAGCCCCTCTTTACCAATGGTAGGTTGTTTTCATTACAGTTTTGTCTGGAGGAATTGCAGTTGAACAGTTGTCTTACAACATTCAGATGATTTGAGAGAAAATCCAGCGAAATCATCTCCACTCTGCAATAAATGTTGTCTTTCCTAAAGAGTAGGGAGTCATGGTGATCATCTTAAGAATGAGAGGTGTAAAATATAATTTCTCTGATGTGAAAGGATTATGAATATGCAACTAAAAATAGTAAAACTTTCAATTTCACTGTTGCAGTATTCAATGAAAGCTGGAGGTTTTTTTCCCTACATACAAAACATACACATACAATATAATGGGCTAATGACTTCCAGAGGTCATTCTTTTATGTATGTTTCTAGTGTTCAAGGGGGAGTGGGGCTGGCAGATGGAGGTTTATGTGCATACATATATGAAAACTCATATAATTTCTGCTTTTTTAACAGACAAATATGCAGATTTTATAGATGCCAATAGAAAAGAAGATCCTGTTGAACGTCTGAAAACACTGAAGAGACTGGTAAACTAAAATAAGTTGTATTGTAGGTGCACTACAAAATTAGCATTAAATGTTCAGTGTTCTGAATAGTGATTGTTTGTTTCAGATTCATGATTTACCTGAACACCATTATGAGACTCTGAAATTTCTTTCTGCACATCTGAAGACAGTAGCAGAAAACTCAGAAAAGAACAAGGTATTAGCAAGAAACATATAAAGTATTTTGGTTTGTTTCATTAAGTATCATTTTTGTACAGGATCATTTCTAATTAAGGTGATAATTTACTGTTGTAGATGAAATTACAGAGTGTTGCTGTGTGGTGAATGTTTTTGTATTAGGCTAAATACTCCTGCAAAATATGCACGTTTTTAGTGTGAATTAAGTTTTTTCAAACTGGTAATCACTCTTATGGGAATTAACTCCTTGCCATCCTAAAGTTATCCCAAGTCTGTTAATTTCCTGTAAACCAATCTAGACACCAGTAAGACTGTGCCTGGGCAGGGCACAGGTGAATAAACCTACTGACAGAGGTTGTCACATCAGCTGTCTTTGAAGCCTGGCTTCTGGATGCTGGAGAGATTAAGACTAGGGCTTGCTATAGTTACTTGAGTATTTGATTGCCCTATACATGCTGTTTGGCTGGTTTTAAGAAAGAAAATTCATAATGTAAATGGTGGCTGTTCATCACTACCGGGTCTTTTTCCACCACTAAGTATAATTTTGTAGTTTCCATAGGGTGGGAAAGAGGTAGCTTGTGTTAAGTGCTTCTGTGCATGCTATAATCCTTCAGTAAATGCTAATAATAATGTCCCCTTTGTCAGCTCTCAGGGGGTGGTAGCTGAGTGCAAAGCTGTCCATAATATGGGTTTGCTTATAGATGTTTGCCTCAGGGCAGGTAATGTGCTGGCTTGGCTACCTATGTGCAGGGTACAGGAAAAATTTTATATAATTGATAGTATATAGAAGAGCCTGTGGCCAAATAATTTAAATCATCTTAAACTGTTTAAAAGATCACTTGAGGTGAATATGGTAAGTTCTGCAAATAATACCTTCCAGTTAAATATGAAAGAAAAGTGTTTGTGTGTTCATGTAAAAAATTCAACAGATTATAAACTTTAGTGAAATTACAGACGATATTATAAGGAAATTATAGTGAATGTCATTTTTAAGTGCAGTGCCTAAAGGAAGCTTTTTTATCATTTTATAGTTTTGGTGGGCTGTATAAATGTTGTTAAATACTGTTAATATTGTTAAATATATAAGGCTACATGAATGAGGTGTTGTTACAATTGTGTGACTTGTCAAAAGACACAATTCAAGAGAGCATTAGGGGCTTCTGTCATGTTTGCAACTTACTTCTGGTAAGCACAAAGTCTTTGCCTCCTGTATATTACTGGTCTATTCTGTACTAGAACAGTAAACTCTTAAGTTAAAGAAGTAAGCAAAAATAGAAGGTAAGTTCTGTTGCTGCTTCTTGGAATTACTTGTCAGAGATGTAACATTAGTCATGTACTTAATTCACTTTTAAAGTAGTGACCTGATCACATAACGCAGAGCCTGTCTCACATATAGATGCCTTGGGTCTGTGATGTTTGTTCTGCCACCTCCTCTGAAGTTGGAGCAAAGTGAATGAGGTCTTTGTCAGTAGATATAATGCAGTATTTGATTGCTAGCTTAATTTTTGTGTGTGTCATGTTTATGTTTTCAGGAAAAAGAAACAGGGAACTATCAATGCCTTTTTACAAAACAAAAAATTCTTAAAACATCACTGTTTCCAAGCATCAGTGTTTAAGGAAAGAAGAAAAGATCCCTCTGAAAGTGTAAAGAATATGTCTGGGTTCTTGAGTTTTCTGGGCTTGTGGAGCCATTTGCTTGCAGTAGGTTAAAGAAGGCTGGAATTCTGAATTGCAGAAATGTTGGGTATATTTATTGCTGCTACATATAGGAGAGTTTTGGTGTAGTGTAACATCCTACCTGAGTCAGTAATGTATTCTTAAAAAACGCTTTCACGTCCTTATTTTAAATGGTTCTCATATATATTAGTAGTGTTATATTAATGTGCTTAGCCCATATTACTGTATTTTCTGACTATAAATGTTTGATGTGGAAATATTTCATTTCTTAGATGGAACCAAGAAACCTGGCAATAGTATTTGGTCCAACACTTGTGAGGACATCTGATGATAACATGACACACATGGTTACGCACATGCCAGACCAATATAAAATTGTAGAAACACTCATCCAAAAAGTAAGTGGATGCATTTCATTATTTAAAAAATAAGATCATATACAGATCAACAGGCTTATTTTTCATTGGGCCAGTTGGGTCTGGTATTTATCCATCAAACTCTCACATTTAGAAAAATCTATATTTGATTGTGCCACATTTGGGTTTTGTATTTCCTGTGGGATTTTCACCTTTTTTATTTTAACTTTTAGCATGACTGGTTTTTCACAGAAGATGATGCTGAAGAACCTCTTGTAAGTATTATGGCATAAATACTTGTGTTTTAACTGCCTTAGTTTAGAATCTGCTTCTGCTGCCTCTAGAACGCCTGTATATTTTTTACTATGTCACTGTATGGTTTGCTCTTCAGAAGCACCTTTTTAGCTTTCCAGTCCTTATAGTAATGAATTCTATTTTTTTTTAAAAAAGCAAGCCATGCATTTGTTTTAAAAGCATAAAGGGAAATAGGACACGCTTTCCTCGTGTTCTTCAGGTGAATAATGCAGTTTTCTAAATGCTGTTGAATCGTAATGAACTATTTGTGAAACGATGATGAAGAGATCTTTGTTTATTAACTGTAGACAGCAGTTCAGGAGGAAAACACTGTAGAATCTCAGCCAGTGCCAAACATAGATCATTTACTCACCAACATTGGAAGAACGGGAGTATCTCCTGGAGACGTATCAGGTAACTCTTGCCTGGACAGTGTTAATCCATAGGCTAGAATAACCTACTTTTCCTATTTTCTGTTACTAATAAAATGTTTTCCTCTTTTTCAAAAGATCATTTAACATTTCTTAAAGACTTAAATTGTTGATAATCATGCATGACATAATTTGGAAGACTTTTTTGTCTAACAGGAATTTAATCATTAAAAGATGAGGTTTGCACATAGTATTTTATTTATTCACAGTAATCCATGCAATCATCATCGTGAGGTCAAGCAGATACGCTGCTATAAAGTGGTTTGTTGTGATGGCAGAAAGACTGATCTTCAGTGGTGTTCTAATATTACTCCTTCCCAATGCTGGGAATGCAAAAAATTGAGTTATGTTTTCTTGTCAAGTGATGGACGCTAAGTATGTTGAAGTATGTTTATACTAAAGCTGGTTTCCTTCTGTTTATAAATGCCATCCTCTTTTGTGGCTAAGGATAAGCATTACAGGCTCTTTTTTGGTGACTTTTTCCCCTCCTCCCTTCACTCTACTATTGCACTAACCCAGCATGTTGTATCCCAGGAATGTTTTCCCTTCGTCTCTAGTTTTTGTTTCAGTTTTCAAAGAGTTGTTCAGCACTTACTGAAACAGTCACTTTGTACTGATGTTGTAACAGGCGAAGTGGGAGGAGTCTATCACACGGTGATGTCATTAGTGGATTCTGTGATGTCACTGATGGACAGCTGGAACTGTAGGAAGAAGGAGGACTGTTGCCCACACTGTAGCTGCCTTGTCTGCAGAAACCCCCGTTTCTTGTAAATGGAAAAACCCCAAGTTGATCTGTGCTGTAAATTTTCTTTTAAGAGTATTTTAAACAGATCAATGCTACTTTTTAAAAGTTTTTCTGCTGTTTCTTGTTATCTCTGAAGCAGACCCTGAGGAGAAATAGCATGGTATGGTCTACCAGTCTTTCTAGTCATAAAGCATTAGCCATGTGTCAAAAAGGGGTGTGGCAGGGGGCTCAGCTCTTTCTTCCCAGGGAGAAAGTCCCAAGTTGATGTTTTTTAGTCATTGTGCTAGCCCCTTCCTACCCCCTTTATAATTGTATAATCTTGGGTTTTGCGAGACAGTGAAACTATGGTGTCCATTTTTCATTTCATAAAAGCGCTTGTTGTGGGAAAAGTACAAAACTGGTAGCTGCTGACATCTAGACAATTTAAAAATAAAATTTTACCTATATGTAGTAAGAGGTGGAGAGAGATGTATAATTGGGGATTTACACAGAAAATATGACTTAATTTCTTTAAAATCTCACAAAAAGAGTATGACTACAAGAACCATGATTTGTACCTAGGGAGCCAACTGTACAAAGACACCCAATTTTGCTTTGTGTATCCTGAATCTCAGGAGAGTACACAGTGCCATCCTGAAAAGGTCTCTCAGCTGCGGTTTTGCAGGGGCTGTATACTTAAAGCATCGAATAAACATTAGTATTTCTGTTTTTATTTTGAAGAACAGGGCTCCTTTGCCATTCCTATCATTGAGCTGGTTCTGCCTACAATTCACAGCATCCTTTCATGGCGGTGGCTTTCTGTGGTGCAGCTTGCATCTTTGTGAGCTCTGACTATTCACTCTGTTCTGGTTTTAATTTGCTTCACATCTTGTTCCGTGCTTGTCTTTTTCATAAGTCCAGCATTGTCTGTAGCAACAATTAAAAAGTTGCACAGAACTGAGCAGATTTTTTTTTTAATTTTTCCACAGATTCAGCTACTAGTGACTCAGCAAAATCTAAGGTAAATAATTTTTTAATATCCTCTAGTTACAAGCTTCTGAAATCTGTTAAATGCTTCCTTTATTAAATCACTGATATGCAGGTGTACTATAGAGCTTATGTAGAATTTCTTGAGTAAGTGGTTGTACTGTTTTCTCATAACTTATTTTCGGAGGGTTACTTTGGAAAAGTACTTGTGTACAGTTTGCTGCATTTACCAAAGCAGTCAGCTGCACATAGCAACAGCTTTGTTCCAGCTCTCACAACTGTGGGCACTTACCTACTTTTTGCATCTCATTTAGTAGAGGTAAATGTATATATAGTGTATTCCCTGTTGTTGGCACAGTACTAACTCACAGAGAGGATTTATGTTTCTCTATTTCCCTGAGAAAAGTATACTTAGAATTCAGGCTGTTCTTCAGAAGCCAATAGCTCCTCATCTTAGAAGGCGGCAAAGACTGTGGTTAAAGGATGCTCTGCAGAATCTCCCTCGGCAGTATTGCTGTGCTTAGGAGAAACACCTCATGGAGCAGGGGAACAAAGACTGGAACATGGGCATTCCTTCTGTCCTCAGTTCAATGACAAAGCCCTCATGTGACACATGGACAAATTTTTGTCTCCTGGGCTGTTGTTCAGTAGTTCTAACACTGGGTGTCTGTAGCATAGGCTGACAGGGCAGCACACAGCTGACCTCGGTGTGATCATGGCACAGCTCTGTGCTGGCCTGCATTCCAGGTGTGGCACTGATGCCCCCCTTGGAGCTGGGAATAGGACTCAGAGATGCCAACACAGCTGCTCTGTGTGGATGTTTGGTGGCTCAGCTGTTTCCTCAAAATAGCTCAGTTTCCAGGACACCACATCACACTGCCTGTAACAGTGAGGCACTAAGTAGGAAAGGTGCATAACTTTGAAGGGGCCAGGTGATAATGTTAGAGTAGTGAAAACAGCTTTTAATTCATAAAATGAAATAATTTGGCTTGTACTTTTATTGTTTCTGTGTTTTTTAAAGGTAAATTCCTTTAAAAGATGAAAGTTTATATTTTCTACACTTCAACTAGTTATGAGTAACATTCATTTTATTGTCAGTAATTAATTGATACAATTTACAAACTCATTCTGAAAGGTGGAAGATGAACTGAAAAGTGGAGCAATTAGCCTTTTTGAATAAGTAAGACCTTGAAAGGAGAGATTGTGCAGCATCTGTGAAGCAGTTGCAAACCAGGCTTGGTTTGGTTTGAAGCAGTTGCAAACCAGTCTTGAAAAGGTTTTCTTACTGTAATGGGGCCTGCTTTATTAGTCAATCAAAAACTAAATAGTAGTATACAAAAACTAGTCTATGTTAAGTTGAAGGGACTCTGATAGAAAGTGGAATGCTCAGGAAGGGAATTGACTTCTTGGGCAATGTCACTTCAACTACAGAAACAGCATTGTAAGTGTTTCCTGAATGAAGATGCTCTTTCTACTGTGAAGCTCAGGATGTGTTTTTAAACTGTTTCAGGCTAATGAATTTTGATTTCTTTATGACTTTAATTATGCCTTCTCCCTTTTTTTTCACAGGGTTCTTGGGGTTCTGGAAAGGATCAGTATAGCAAGGAACTGCTTGTGTCCTCCATTTTTGCAGCAGCTAGTCGCAAGCGGAAAAAAACTAAAGAGAAACCACAACCAAGTAGCTCAGAGGATGAGTTGGATAATGTGTTTTTCAAGAAGGAGCTTGCAGAACAATCTCGTGGTGACACAGCAAAAGAGAACACTGCTAAAGGGGAATATGAAAGAGAGAGAGAGATAGGGAGAAAACAAAGGATGTTTGTCCTGAAGGAAAAAGAGAACAGCAGTAAAAAAGATGTGAATGTTGTAAAGGATGAAAAGAAGTCATTAAAGAAAGAAAATATCCTGACAGAGGAACCTTCACTGCCTTACCATGAAAAATGTACAAAATCATCAAATACCAACTGTCTGCAAACCATGCAGAAGAATAACCCAAAAATGTCTATTTCACAATCTTCTTCCCAGGTTGAGGAGACAGTGTCTGATTCTGGCACTATGCTAAGCACTTCCTCCCAGGCTTCCCAGCACAGATACTCATGCAAAAAAGTAGCCAGCCCTGAAATTAAACACAATGAGTTTTTAGCAGCTGATGTCAGCTCCATCACCTCAGATTACTCAACTACTTCATCTACTATGTATCTGACTGGTTTAGATGCCAGTATGCTGAGCCCTGAGGTGCAGTCAGTGACAGAAAGCAAGGGAGAAGATGCTGATGATGAAAGAAGTGAATTGATCAGCGAAGGGCGCCCTATGGAGACGGACAGTGAAAGTGACTTCCCTGTCTTTGCTACCAGCGCTGCTGCCGAAAGGCTGTCCAAAGGGAAAGTTGCAGAAGTGGTAAAGACCAGTCGGAGGAACTCTGAAGAAAGTGAAGTAAGTTGTACTGAGGGAAGTTCCACGCCAAAGTTAGAGAGTCGCAGACTTTTTAGCTCACACAAACTTATTGAATGTGATACGCTCTCCAGGAGAAAGTCTGCACGGCACAAAACAGACAGTGAGGGGTCAGGGGATGTGAAGAGTGAGAAGGACTTGCCTACTGTGACCAAAATGTTTGACATCATGAAAAAAGGAAGATCTACAAGCAGTTTAGCTACATCTGCCAAAAGTGAGGCTGACAAACAAGAACCTACATGGAGACTCAAGATTACAGACAGGTTAAAGCTGCGACTCAAATCATCTGCTGATGACATGTTTGGAGTTGGGAATCAGAAAGCTAACTCTGCAGAGACTGCAAAGAGAAAGAATATCAGGCGAAGGCACACACTTGGAGGGCAGAGGGATTTTGCTGAAATAAGTGTCCTGAATGCTTGGAAAGCTCAAGAACCAAGTCAAGGTAAAGAGAGAGAATCTGAGCTTTCAGCTGTGACTCGGTTGAAGCCAAAATGTCCAGCCCAGGACCTCTCGATCTCGGACTGGCTTGCACGAGAACGTTTACGCACTAGCACAACTGACCTTAATACGGGTGAAACTGGAAAGCCCAGACTTGAGAACACTAACTTAGCAGAGGTATCAAAGGCAGAACTGCCCTCATCTGCAGAGATGCATGCAGATGAAGGCAGCTCTTCCAGCAGCTTGACTTCAATTAATAGAACACCACCTTCGGGACCATTTCAGCCACCAGACCAGGTAAATGGTGAAAATTATCAAAACATGAACAAAAACAACTTCAGCCCAGCAGTTGATGCCCATCCTCATAAACTGTCTGGGACCCAAGTGGTTAGATCTCGATTTTACCAGTATCTTTGAAATGGGGAGATATGTCCACTGCAGCAATTCATTAACTTACTGTTACACTTCCCAGTAACTCTGTGTGTGCGTGTGTGTGTGTGCGTGTGTGTGTACATATATAATTTTTTTTCTGTACTGTTGTTGTTATGCAGCCTTCATTTGGGCTGGTTTCATCAATGTGCTCTGTGGAACGTCTTCACAGTGCATTACCACAGCCAGAAGAACACTAAAGTTAAAGTATATATATATATATATTTTAAGAAAAAGTATATTTGATGGCTGCATACAAAAGTTGAACAAAGCATCTGATGCAACATGCTGTGTAGTGTATACATGGTTTTCTGACTGAGAGTTGGCCGGTATTAGTATGCAGGAAAATTGTTCTTTTGGTTTAGTCACTAACAAGTGCCTCATTATAAATTCATTTGGTTTGTTAGGGTGCCATATTGCTAAATTAGAGAAACTTATTACAAACAAATGAATGCATTTTACTGTTAATGAGTTTCATTACATTTTACAAATGTTAACACAGGTGGCTACAGAGCTTCCATTCCTTAGGCATTCCAGTAAATATTGGAGTTTTATATTTCCAATTTTAATACAGATTTTGAGTTTTATGTGACTTGAATTTCTAATCTTTCTGTAAAATAAGTAACTTAACTGTACATATTACATGTGTATCTTTTCTTCAGATACCAGATTTGATATAAATGTTGTAACATAGGCGTGTAGATAGTGGATACTGGATGGAACTGGTTTCTTTTATCGAGAATATAATTCTGCATGAAGACCTAATGAATCCAAACCTGTATCATGCCTGTGTGCATACCCACTTAAACACTGGAAATAAAATTGTTTTGGTGACTCTTTGGGTGATTTGAATTCTTTCTGATGAATGGTTCTGAAATGGCACATTTTTAAGTTGCAGTCAGCAACTGCTCTTGGGATCAGCAAACTTGCAGTTCCTCCTGGATGAAGAACACCTCTCATTAATCTTTTGTTTGTGGGGCCACCCTGTGCGGGTCAGCAGGTGAAGGAGATTCAGTTGGTTAAATATTTTCATCTTGACACATAATTTAATTCTAAGGTACGTAGCGAGTGGGTTTGTGTTTAATGTGCAGGTTTTGTAAAGTCAGAATGAACATCAGTATCTGCCAGTGAGAGCAATATTGTAGTTTGGGTCTTGGACTTTTTATTTATAATTTTAACTAAAAAAAAGTGTTTCTACCCTAAAAACTCACCTGTGTATGAACTCTTATGAGTTATACTTTTTATTGTATGTTCTTGCACACCAACTTAAAAACAGCAACTGTTAATCACTTTGTGTGTCCCTGTGTCTTGTCTTACCCTGTTTCTTGCTTGGCAGAGGATTAAATCTCTATCAGTGTGCCCAGTTAGTGTAAGGAGAAGGAATTGTGGTGCTGGGATGTGTTGGCTGACATGCTTTTAGGCAGACTTCCTTTCTTTCCTGAGTGACTGTAACAGTCCTGTGCTTTGATCTGTGGTTTTGATCCTTCTGAGAAATCATTCTAAAAATCGGCTCTGAAGAAGAGTCCCAGATACACAGCTGACCTCTGTGAAAGTTCTTACCACATAATTGGGTGCATCTAATACAGGTCCCATAAAAATGAGCCATATTCTTGTGGTCTCCATGCAAACTAAAGTATCTTTTCCTCCTGGAGCAGATGGGAGGTGGGTGCATTAGCAGTGTTCCCGTGTGCAGCGTCAGGAAGCATGGGTGTGTTTTGTGAAGGGCAGAGTAACTGAGCGTGGCTTTTGTTTCAGTCGTGACAGTCAGGTGTACTTGAACATTTTACTGGGCTTTCAGAATACAGCGTTGTGACATCTCTAATGCTGTTCATCAGCGAGTACCCATTGTCTTCTGCTGGCGCTGTATTTTATCCCCTCATTAGTCTCAGAAGCTCGTCAGTGTGTGCTGAGCATCCACAGGAAGTCACAGAGGACCTCTGTGAAGGAGTGCACTTAGGGAGGTGCACAGGGGAGCCTGGGGGTCTGCACCATCCTCTGCTTTGACAGCCATTTTGATGGGTTAATTTCCATTTTGTTGTGTTCATAGATAACTGATAATTTTACTCACAAACCCAGACACATGAACCCAGTCAATTTTTGTCTTTGAGAACATAGAACTGTAATTGTATTAAATGAAGAACACAAGATCCTCTGAAAAATTAGGACCTTACAAAACAAACATGCCAAACATGACTTCTATTGGCTGACAGTGCTGCAGGTACAAATTTATTTCACCTCATCAGCTTCCATGGTATTTGCTGCTGCTGCACTGGTAGCGTGGAACATGTAGGGGAAACCCATGACTTAGGGGGAGAGATGCAGGGAGCATCTGCCAGGGGCATCAGAGAGGAGGTTACCGAGCTCCCTCTGAAGAAATGAATGAGTGACTGCTGGAAAACTGAGGCTGGAAAAATGCTGATGGTTTTTCTGCTACTTGAAGACTGCCAAGATTTGGGTCACCTTAAATTTTAGCCAGTGTGGGAGCTGAGAAATTAGACATTTTTAGGAGTCATTGCTATGCCCTGATCTTAACAGCAGCTACCTCAGATCCTTTTCTGTAGTGCATTTTTACTGTGTTGGGAATTTTTTTTTCCCCTTGCTCTTTTTCCCCCTCATGTGGAAGAGAAGGGTGACAGTCTGATTGATTGACTCAAGAAGGAAAGTGCACGCATACAATAGACTGTCCTGAGGTGAATGCTGTCAGTGTTCCCTCTGGGAGCTGGATTCAGTGGGATGGGCAGCTCCACAGGATTGCAGAGCAGGTGAGGTAGGCAGGGGTCACCGAGCCCGTGTGCAGCCAGGGCAGATTGCTCTGGGCTGGGACTATGGCTGGGTTTTAAATATTTGCACAGTTGAAAGCTCCACAGTTTCCCTGGACAAGCTATGCCAGGGTTTGGTCATGGGGCAAAAAGAGATTTTTTTTTTAATGTTTAAACAGAATTTCTAAACCTTGCTATTTGTGTCCATTTTTTGTTTCAGTATTTCATTAGGAGGATTCAGACAGGCTTAGAAGGTACTTCTGGTCTGAGGACTGTTTGGAGCTGTGAAACTGGAAGTTGTTAGGGACAGGATAAGCTGAGATCTGATGGAGCGATACTAAAATGTGTTGGTAGCAATGGTTTGCTACGTGTTTGGATTTTTTAAATGGTCTCTAACAGCAGTTCCTGCTTCAGTAGTGATCAGTGGTTTAGTCTGAACTGCCTTTTCTGGAGTGTGGTAGCTGGAAGGTGTGTGTGTGTGACTGCTTTTTAAGACTTTAAAGGGCTTGTTATGGTCCCCATTAGTGTCACTCACAGCACTGTTGCTGTGGAATTAAGACATGGCCACAGTCCAGACAGTTTCATTTGTGCTGCTGCAGAGCTGAAGGAAAATTCTTTGCCGAGCTGCACATGAAGGGCCTTGGATTCCTGTGCAGCCTCTGAGAGCCTGTCCACTTTGTTCAGGCAGGACGAAAGAGTTTGAAATGTGGCCTCATTTACTACAAAAAGCTGTGGCTTTGTTAAGCCAGGTCGTAATACCATTCGTATTTAGATAGTAATTAACCAATCAATTGTGCCAGCCTTTGGAAAGGGGCGAGGGCTGATGTGTGGCCTGGAGGGGGAATGGCTTAAAGCTGGGCTGCAGCGCAGCCTGAAGTGGTGCGTGTACCTGTGGCTGCCAGTCAGGAGACGGTAAAAAACCTGCCTTAACCATCTGCTATTGAATCCATGTGTTTTTAAGCCTGCAGGAAGGGCTGCCTTTCAGGGGGGATCTGATCGATTTTGGCCTTGTACACTTCAGATGTCCTGCACATCCCTCTCTTTTTCAGCTATGCACACACGCTTTGGCTCTGCCTTCCTGCCTCTGTGTCCACGCAGTGCAGGGGCTCTGTGCTGGGTCACTTTGGTTTTGCTGCAGTCCCCCCCTGTAGGAGGAACTGGCTGACACAGGGATGGTGCTCACTCCGCTATGAAGTTCTTGGCTGGCTCTGACTACAGCAGGCAGCAGGAAGGTCCTGCCCACCTTCCACCCCCTTCAGTGAGCTGCTTCCCTGCTGGATTTCAGAGCAGCGGGGCTGGGCAGAGCTGCTGTTGCAGTGGTACCTGTGCCATGGCTTGATCCAAATTTCAGTGGCAGCCACCTTCACCAAAACTGCTCTTCCTAATAGGTTTGCAGTGGGAAACCTGTCCTTTTCACTAGTGTCCAGTTCTGATTTCTTCTATGTCCAAGGAATTTATTTACAGACTTGATGGTTTTGCTGAGCAACAACCTCTGTACAGCTCTTCCCTGCCTGTGTTTGTGGAAGCCTGATAACTTCATTGCTGGACAAGCAGGATGGAGCGGGAATAAACAGTGCCTGACTTGTGACAATCCTGGCAGTGCTGCCTGTGCAGTGAATTATGAGCTGGCTGAGCCTGTTGTTGCTTCCTGGGGGGTGCTGCACCCCAGCACCGAGAGGTGCACCAAAAGTGCAGGTCACAGGTGAGGCCTCAGATGGGTGTAGTGTTCATTGCCTGATGGCAATTTTCACATTCACCACCACAGCAGTGAGCACAGCACTGCCTCACTGCCTGTGCACACCAGTGACTATGCAGGGTCGTTGGTTAATGATACAACCATTGTCCGTGTCTGAATCCAGCCAGATAAAGAGAATGTGCTGCAGAAGCTCTGAGCAACAGCTGTGGGAGCAGTGCCAGAGCCACAGCTCATGGGGGACACCTCACATACCATTACAGACCATCAGTTATTAGTAACTTCTAGTCACTTTTTCAGTAAGTGTCCGATCCCTGGGAGGTGTCAGACAAACAGTTCAGGAACAAATCCTGCTCCATCCATCAATGAGCTTGAGGTTGGGAGCAGGGTACCCAGCCTCCACAGAGCATGTGCTGTCTGTTGCACAGGGAGCTGGGAACAAGCTGCAGCATTGGATCAGGCACGTTCCCTTTGGAGCCAGGGAATGCTGTAGTCCATGTGTGAGAAAGGACAGAACAGAGCAGGCACTGGAGCCACCAGTCCCCACTGTCCTGCCCTGGCTGCCCAGGAAGGCTCTGCCCCAGAGGCTCCATGTGGGTGTTCTGACCATGCCCCACCCTTTGCTTTGGCTTGGGAGCCCCAGCCCATCCTGGCCCAGCTCAGCCTGGCACTGGAACTCTTGTGCCAGGGTGGGCATGGCACCCACCTGAACCTGCTGGAGGCAGACTGTGCTGGGGGATGGCTCAATGCTTATTCTCCAGCTGCATGTGATGTGATCCAAGGGCACCGCCTTGGAATGATGCTTCTAGGAAACTTCCCCTTTCACGAGGGGAAATAAAACAAGGAAGACCTCAAGGTGGAAGGGTGGATACCTCATTCAGTCACACAAAGGTTTTTCTTTGCTTGCTGGTTTTCTAACTTGGAGTTCCAGCAAGAAGCCTTTATCGACCACAGTTTGAGACTCCATTTTGAAATTAATAACTGTGTATGGCCTTAATCTGGGGAAAATAAAGTCAAGTTTTCTCCTAATGGCTTAACACCCTCAGGCAAACACCTGAACAGCCAACTGAGACCATCCGAAAAGTTACTAGTGACAAAATACAACTAGATAAGCATGCAGCCCTTTATTTTTGTAAAGATCTTTGCTTATCATAATTCTGTATATTACATTATGGTGTTATACAAATAAATTTATTTACAAAACCATTAGCTATGCAAGTTTCTTGCTCTTCTCCTATTTATCTGATATCCATCTCTTTCAACTCTTCCCCATATATATTTTTAAGCATGCATAAAAATTAACTTTGGTGTGGTAAAACTACTCTATGTGCCCAGCCACATACAGTATTTATTTATTTATAGGTATTTATAGATATGTACAAAAGTTTGCCAGTATACAGAACAGTACTGAAGTGTACATTTTAAAATCCACAATGCAATATGTTAATGGCCTACCAGGTCTCAGTAAAATAAAACTGAAGGAAAAGGTGGATTTAGCTAAGAAAAAAGTAATCAGCAACTATCTATATGTGTAAAACAATTTATTTTTTCCTTGTCTGGCAAATTTTTAAATATAATCTGAATGGCAGTGCAATAAGTTGAGTTGCCTCATACACACATAAGACCAGTCTTGTTCTGTTTCTTGTGCAGAGGTTTACTGTCCAGCATACTACTTTCAAATGTACATTACAATAGTATCAAAATGTTTTGGCAAAAAGATCTCGAAAGGAACCATGACATTTGTTGACAAAAATAGAAATCTGTAACAAAGCTAAATAACACCAAAATAAAAGAAAAATATTTTAGTTTCAGTTTTACAGTTGAATATAATCACACTTTAGTATATCTCTGTTCACTTCTAGACCCCATAATGAAAAATAGCTTTATACAAAACAACTTAGTAAATTTTTAACCATACAATTCCCCATGCTCAGTACACTGCTGTGCACACGCAGTCAAGTTCACTCACACACCTTCACACTTTTTGTAAGAGATGCTGCCTATAGAAAGAAAATGCTCTTTTATCATTACAACAGCAACCGTTTTCCAAAAAGCTTCACTCTAATCTAGTGTAGTAATTCAGTATTTAGCACGTGATTAGTGTTAAGCCTCCAGCAATACAACAAAATGGTTAGGTTCCCTGGTTAAAATATTGGCTGCGGATTCTTTGCAAGTGAACAAAAAGCCTTGGTGACCTGGCAGGTGTGCTGTGCTTAGCCTTTAGGATGGCTCCTTGACCGTGGATGGGGCGGACTTGCCGGCATTCCCGTTCTGTGCCTTGTAGCTGTTGAAACTAGGGGTGTGGATTGTCCTGATGCTCTTCATACCTTGGCTCAGGGAAGGAGGGGAGATAGAGGAGGGGGGGGAGGTAGAGGAGGAAGGAGGGGGTGGTCGGCCATTCTGAGTCTGCAGCGAGAACGAGAGGTGGTGACCTTTCCCTGGGTAAGTGGGGCTCTGAAACTTGGAGGAACCGTTAGAGACAGAGGGGATGAGGGAGGTAGAGTAAGTTATGCGACCTGTCTGGGGAGCGAGAAGGGAGGAGGAAGGAATGGAGGTTTTAGTAGGTGGATTAAGAGGGTTAGAGCTGTCACCGCTAGAAGCAGGTGCAGAGCTGCTTTTCCCAGAAGTGGGAGAAAAGGCTGGGATCTTAGAAGCAGGTAGGGTAGGAGAAGTAGCCTTATAGTCCCCACCAGCTTTCTTAGCACTTCCATTAGCCTGCAAATAAAGATGTCAGGAGACAGTTTGTCAGAAAGCCAGTAACATGATAAACCAACAGGACCTGGGAAAACAGCCCTACAGAGAATCAGAACTAACAGTGCGAGGCCTGAGCTAAGTCCTGCAGCCATGGACTGGACCTGGTAGAAAACCCAAAGTGCCCATTGGAGAGTGCATAGAGAAAGAGCCAGGAGAGCTTGGTGAGAAGGCGAGACCTACGTGTTAGAGAGCAGGCACTACGCGGGCCATGCTGCGCGCTGTTAACGTGAGCGGGACGTCCCCGGTTAATGTGCACCACTGCCACCTACACCAACGGGTTAGTCCAGGCCTTCTTGTAAACACTCTGAACAGAAGCATTCCCACTTCTCCTACGGAACCACCACATTAACCAAACGGAAAGTAAACAGGTAGTTGACATCTTAAAATTACAGCTGAATACAACAGTTAAAAAAAAAAAAAAAAGCCAAACCCAATAAACAAACAAACAACCCAAAACCCAACCAAACAAAAAAAGCAGCAGGTGTTTTATTGCAGACATGCATGCACAAGCATGGTGAAAAGATCAGTACTGTCATGCCCCCAGGATCCAGGATGTCCAGTTAGACCTCAGGCATCCGATATTTGGTATAATCTCAGTCAGTTACTGGAGTTTTTAAATAAACAAACAACACGAAATGTCCATCCGAACACCGGGTTTAGGGTAAAACTACCTGTCTGTATTGGCGTGGATCCTGCAGCTTGTGCTGTTTGCCTGATTTCTCCATGCTTCCTTGCCTAGTTTTTGAAGCCATGGGGACTGGCATCCGGCTTGTCTGGGAGGCAGCACTGGAGCCCTGTGGAAACGAGTGGAGGGGCAGGGAGGGGAGACAAGAAGGTGTGGTCAGTGCCAGGGTGCTTGAAGGGAGGACTGCACACCATGCGCCAAAAAAAAGCCACAGTACTACATGCAGGGAAAGTTCAGGAGCTTCACACCGCAGGTGTTAATTTCCAGAATCAAATGGAGAAAACTGCTCAGCTACTGATCAGCCTGGATTTCATGTCAGTGACACTTGTCATTTCACACAGCAGATTATTCAACCCAGCTTCCCTGCATTTGCCCATCACCAATCAGCAGCACAGATTAAAAAAAAACCCCAAAACCACTGTCTATTAGCTGTTAGACACCTCTTGGGGAGCCCAAACAAGCCACCTGAAAGGAAGCAAACAAATCACAAGACCCTCTTGTTTAATGGTGATTATTGCAGATTTTAGAAAGCAGCTGGAGGTTTGATTTCTTGGACTAAGGTACCTTACGTGAAGTGGCTGGGAGTGATGCAGGGGGCTCTACGCCAGCAAGGCTCTCATCCAGCACTACACGCTCTCGGGATGGGGTCTCTGGTACTATCTGGGCAGAGAAGGGGACACTGCTTCCCTCAGAGGTGTATGTGTTTTCAGGGATAGGTTTTGGACTCATTTCACTGATGGTGTTCTCCAGCTGCTTTATAGTCTGCTCAAGGCTGTCTAGCGTTCTGTATGTGCTCTGCCGAATTTCATCAGTCCTAGACAGGGACACTGCAGCTCCAGAGGGTCCCTCTTGCTTCCCAGAAGGACTTTTATCACTCTCTTCAGACTGAGACCTAGTGATTTCAAATCTCTTTGCTTCCTTGTGCTGCTTCAGGGTCCCATCTTCCTCCTCTTCTTCATAGACCACAACCTGCAGGGTCTTCTTCCCAGTCTTGGTTCCTGTCCGTATCGCCTGCGTCAGAGCGGCCAGCTGCTTTTTAGGGAATTTAAACTTAAATTTTTTCTTAGAATCCTGCCTGCTTCCCAACTGATCAGCAGAGTCTGAGTTTGCTTCTGTGTTTAGCCCATAGATCTGACGGTATTTGTTAAAATTTGTCTTTGTGCTTTCCTCCTCTGCAGGAGGTCTGCTGTCTGCAGAGTCAGACTGAAGGTTAAATAGGTATGGCGCCTGGGGACTGTGAGCTGCAGAATCCTCTGTGGTTGCTCTTCTGTCATTAGCTACTGGTGACTCTTCCTTCTGCCTCTCAGAGACTTCATGTGCTTCATTTTCTTCCTCCTCCTCTTCTTCTTCTATCTTTTCATCTGTCATCATTTTTTCCAATTCCTCATCACATTCCTCAAAAATTGTAGAAAGCCGTTTGTACGCTGACCTAATATCCATCGGTTCATCAAAAATTATGATGACAGGCTTTTTGTCCAGACACACCACGGGCTCTTCGCTGTCTGTGTTCTCAGGGATGCCCTTCTCTGATGGCACATCCTTCCTCCCATCGATGTTGACTGTTTGCACATCTCCTCCTTTCCGGCTGACTATGTCGTGAACTTCCCCACTCGAGAGCACCTGCACAGCTGTTTTAGTAATCATGAAGGCAATGTTTTCTGTGGGTGGGTTGTCTTCACTTGGAGAGCTGGCTGGAGAGTCTGTCTCTTCAATGCTGTTTGCTCTGGACACTTTGGGTCTCAGCACAACCTGATTGCAGCTGCCTGCAGAAACTTCTTGCTCCTGCAAGGAAGGCTGAGGCCCCTCAGCCTCCT
The DNA here is from genome assembly GCA_013397375.1 of Toxostoma redivivum. NCBI lineage: Eukaryota > Metazoa > Chordata > Aves > Passeriformes > Mimidae > Toxostoma > Toxostoma redivivum. The sequence goes on from VXBI01011564.1 coordinate 1,057,602, forward strand.
GCGTGTGCCTCAGGAGAGAGGCAACGCTGCTGATGGGGATGTGCTTGCCCGTGCTCGGCAAGGCTTCGCCCTGCGGCACACCCTGGTGAGCATCTCTTGACAGGCTGTAGTTCGGCTTTTGTTTTCCAGTCTCAATGGCTGGAAAATGGGATCCCAAGATATCTTGAGCCCCTCTTCGTTTGTTCTCCTCTGGCAAACTGACACCAGACAGGTTTGTGCTCATATTCTGAAGGTTTTTGTTAGAATAGTCTGTACTGTCTACAAACAAACCCTTGCTAAATGTAGGACTGTCATTCATTGAAAAGCCAATTTTACTGTCAGCTGTACTGGATGAATCAGAACCCAATTCTTCTTCAGTTCTCCCTTCCCTCTTCTCTTTAGGATGGTCACTATCTGTGGGAGATCCTGTTGTAGCCCCATACACCTAAGGGGGAAAGTTGGATTACTTAGTTATTCAGGGCTTTTATCTTTACAGGACTTTTTTTTTCCCCCAAGATTAATCTCAGGGGAAGCGCAGACCTCGTGAACTCACCACTCCATTTACTGCTGCAGAGACATGTCTCAAGCTGTCATCTGATTCCTGTCTTTCTTCGGGGCAAAATTCCAAATTCTGGCAGAACAGTGCATGATGTTACTGCTTTGTGCTATGCATTAGGTCAGGATGGGATGTTACCTTGTTTTAACAAGGCCTCCAGAATATGCATAAGCACATTAATTATCATATTTCCAACACAGTGCTCCATGACCTCTTCACTTTCCTGCTAAACCCTTCCCCCCATTCCCCCCCATGTTTTTATAAGATTGAAGCTGAAAGTCTCACAGTATCTGGTCACATTCTGCTGGGACATATCAAAGGGAGGCTGATGTGGAAGGGCTGACAGCGAGTCTGGCTTGCCTCGAAAGGAAGTTTTATACCAGTAAAAGCTGATTTTCAAGTTACATTTTTCTGCTTCTAATGAGCAGAAGGTCACACCTGAGCAGTGCTGCTCCATCACAATTAGTATCATTACAGTCTGAGCATTTCTAAAACCTTGCTGCAGGTTAAAAGTATTTCATCAGAATTACCAGTGGCACCCTGTGGTGCCTGTGGAAGTGCAGAATGAAACACTGAGCTACATTCACTTATAGCAGAAATGCCGAACACCAAACAGAGAGCTCATCCACTGGCTCAAAAGAAGTATGTTTATTCTCAGCAATGGAACTTCAGGGGGACTTTTGTCTTTATTTGCAAGTGAGGATCCCTGGAAATGCTGTTTCATAATACCAGGCTTTTCTCTGGGACTTGTTTTAAGTGCAAGTGACAACTCAGGAGAAACACCAATCATCATGGTGAAGGACTGACCTGAGGAGACACCAGAACCATGGATAAGAGAGAAATCTACAGTCAAAAGACAGCTCACCAAGAAGGAAAGTAATTTGGCCCCGAGTGCCTGAAGGCAGTGAATCAAAAGCAGTAATGCTGACATTGCCTGCTTGAGACTGGAAGCTGACTCCTAACACACCAGGAGGACGGATTACACTCATGTGAGCATCAAGATGTGCAGAACAGTCAGGAGCATTGCTCTCCCAGCTGAGATGATGAGTGACGGCGCAGACGTCCCCAGGCTGGCTGTGCATGAACGCCCCAGGCATATGGAGGTTCACCAGGTATAGTTTCTACACCTTATGCAACGTTTTCTTTTGTACTATTGGAGGATTTTACACAGAAAAACTTTACTCATACAAAACACAGAAGCAAGAAAGTCACTCATGCACCAGAGTCACAGTTACCTCCATAAAGCCTTGTTCAGCAGTAACAAGGCTGAGCAGCTGCTCCGTGAATACCTTGTCATCCCTCATATTTCTAAATGAGGAGGAGCTCTCATACAAACCAGGACAGTAGCAAGGCCTGCCTGAAGTTGTACTAAGAAGCACTTTGGGAACCAAACACCAGGGCTTGTAATCCCCTCAGGCCCTGACTTGCTCAATGCCTCCCAGTCCCATCACAAGTCAGACCCCCAGAATTAGACCAAGTCACTTAATGGCATTTGTTGCCTCTGGATATGCTGTATCTTTTTTTAGCAAGTTCCACTTCTAGTTCCAAGCAGCAGTGAAACACCTCATAGTGTCCTTGTTCAATATATCTCATTTTAGGAACTTCTGATTTTCTACTAAAAAAAATAAAACCACAACAAAACTCATTTCCTCAATGATTTTATCATGACCATAATGTTCCATATTTAAAGCCAATAAACACTCTGTCACGTCAGATTACAAAAACAGATCTCATTAATCTCAATTTCCTGGAGTCTGTGTTATTCAAATAAATATCAGTTTATGGCAATTACTTGGCAGCACCTTTCAAAGAAATGTTTGTGCTACAGGATGTGCAGTGTCCTGAGTGACGACCCAGGATTTCATGTAACAATATGATCTTCTCATTCTGACAACAGCAGTAATGAGGATGAACTCAGTTTTTTCCTCTGTAACACTGTCATACACACAAAACAGTTTTTCCTTTTTCCCCTCTTACCCAAGAAGATGTACCCTCACCCAGCCAGCTGTTTGCAGCTTTAGACCAGAATTGCTGTTTGGGCAGCTCCAACACAAGTCCTTAAGTGCAATGCTCTGACCTGGCAGCATTTGCAAACACACAGAGAATGCACAGGAAGGCTGAAATGCTGTGCTGAAGAGCTGTGTTGCCTTCCCCACATACCCACCTTCACTGCAGACTGGCATTTGGCTGACAGGTTGTCATGCCTGCACAACCCCCCAACCCCAGCAGGGATGCAACTCATTACTATTGAACATAAAAAAGAAGTCTGCAAGGGCAGAAATACTTGTCCTTTTCTTGTCCTGTACATTGGCTGCCTGCTAAGTTAAACCAACTCAATTGGCAGCTGCAGTCCACACACAGCTGTGAAATTTAACATTGACCTGCCTTACAGCCCCAGACACACAGCACCTCTTCTCAGTCCCATGACTGAATTTTTGGCATTAACTTTCAGCATAAGGACAAATTCCTCCCATTCACTTTGATTCTCTCGTCCAATAAATTGAATGGGATTTCTGAATATCTAACAACTATTTCTGGAACCAAAAAAATGAAACAAAATAAATTCTCAGATTGGCTCAAGAGACTGAGAGGAACCATTAACTCCCCTCAAGCTTAGGAAAGATGCTTCACCATCCATCACCAGATCAGTAGGGGAAGGATGTTCTGAGCAGTATGAGCATCTATGACAGAAACTGATGGATCCTGTTTTGATTTCACAGGATCATAAAACTTCATGCAACCACTGTACAATTGCTAATGAGACACATAATGTAGTTTAATTCAGAATTCCATATGAGCATTTCTGAGCCGTAGGGAGATAACAGGAAGGAAATAGGTGGGCAGTGGTGGGTGGGGGTTAAAGAGAACAGGACGCAGGATATAAGATTAGTTTTGAAGGAAAGAAGGTTATGCCAAGACCGGGTGGCATGTCTACAATTGCCACTTGTTACCTTCTTTTCCTTGTGATGCATTAAAGTCCCAGGCCTTATGTCTTTAACATGTGTATCATTTCTGGACTGTTCAGCATGACTGTTTGAGTTTACATCCATAAAAGAGCACTTCTGGAAAGCCTAGGAAATAAATACTGCAGGTTATCAGGAGACCAAGAACTTTTATACAGAAATACCTGGCGAGGACCAACTACAAAGAGAGCACTTGTTTCTAACTGTCACAGATCAACAATGTTTTCTGCAAGCTCATGAGATAATAATAGAGATTTCAGACTAGCAGATTAAGAGAACCAGGGCATCCCTTCCAGCCTGTTAAGACTCTAACACCATGCTGACCTCAGTGCTCCCTGTAAGGAGGACAAGCTTGATTTCTGAATTTTCAGATGATGGAGACCCACAGAGGTGCTACAGACTGTCCAAACTCAAGTAGGAAGCCCATGACAAACTTGGGGCTTGTGACAGCATCTATTTTCTTGTGGGTTATAATCCTGCAAGAGTTACCTAACTCCACTTCTCCCACACAAACTGTTATTACATCTTTAAACATGGAGATGTGCCTTTGTCACAGTCTTTGATAATGAGTCATAAATTGACTCTCCCAACCTGAGTTTGTGGACTCTGGCCTCCCACCATGAATCCCCCAGGGCATGGTCCAGACTTTTCAGCCATTTATTTTGCTATCCTCCTTTCATTTCCTTTGAGGTTCTCTATCCAGCTGGCTCCCAGATCTGGAGGAGGAAAACTATCACTGCCACCATCCCCATGCAGTGCAGGCAGCAAATGTGCCTCACCAGAATTTCTGTAGCTTCTACTGGCACATGGCTTGCCCCCAGTGAGATGTGCAGAGAGGACACAGCAAGGAGGGGGGAGTGCTCACAGGAGTCAGACACACTGTGACATGCAACTCATGAAACTAATAGCTCTGATTACAGATTAGAATCAGGCCTGTTCTTTAAATACTGTATTCTTCATATATATTGCATGTTTATGCAAAATCAGAAAAGTAAAGATAACAAAAAACTCCAGTGCAAAAAGTCAGGATGTAGACTTCCTTCTGGTTTTCCATTACATCCTTTTTGTATTTGTTAACAGACCAGAGTACCTAAGATGACATGAAACTAATAGAAAAAATAGTCTTGCTCCTCACAATAGAGGACATGGATTTTTCTCCACCTTACCCATTTGTGAGACCAGTGATGTGGGTTTGAGTTAAGCATCCTCAAAGTCCTTCAGGCATGAAGTGTCAAAAAAGCAGTTTCCCTTTGATATTTCTTATCACCTTTGCTCTGAAATATCTATAAGTCTCCAAATAGTTTGTGCTACAGCCACTGAGTATTATGATGCCTTTTCCTGCTACACTAAAAATCTTCACATTGCACTCAAGTTTCTTCTGAGCCTTCATATTCTTAACAAGCTTTTCAAATGGGAGACAAATGGATACTCAGTCATGGATGCAGCAGCACAGTGTGGATCTCACTGATCCTGAACACAGACATAAAAACATGCCACATTTTCACATCTACACCCAAAGCAGACACAATTTTGTGGCAACAGCACTGACCTGGGAGCTCCTGTCAACTTGTTACTGCAACTCCTGTTTCTTTGCAAGACATGCAGTTGTGGCCTGGCCTGTATGTTGTTGTTCTTCACGTGGACTTTTAAGTTCAGCAGAGCATTATGACCTTTAAGTGATTGCTATCATGTCTCTGCTTCATACTTCACTGATCTGAATTAAGATGATTTACACAGTAAAGATTTTAAATATATTTCCAGGCTTTTGATGAAAACACGGAGAGACACTGGGCCTGTTGCTGCTCCCTATGAGACCTGTCTATAAACACCTGCATCAAGGTCAGTGATTTCAAAACCAGACAGGTCTCAATTATGCTGCAATAGGTTGTTGGTTTTTTTTGTATACTCTGAGATGCCACATTTTTATGAGAATGTTGTGTGATGTTTGATCAAATGCCCTACTAAAATGTTTATAGGTATACAATTCAGTTTAAGCAGTCAAAGCTGTTACCTGATCAGTGTTGTTTCCTTTGACAGCTCTCTGTTCCATCACATTGTGCTCACTGGCATACCTGCTTATATCTGTCCTTTAGTTTTTCAATTATTGAATTCCACATCTTATTTTCCATCCTTCTGCCTATGACTGACATCAAATTAATAAGCCTGTAGTTCTTAGATCAGGCAATTTGCCCCTTCTAAAACATGGTACTCTGTTAAGCTTCTAAAATATACCTTGCATTTGGTATTGGTTTAAAATGAGTATTACTAGCCCCCAAAGCTATCATTTAAACACCCATTCCCTGTTGAGTAACCATGCCTATTTCTCCTCTTTAGCTGCCCTCAGCCCCCTTTTCCATACCTTAATCTCCACTTCATTGTTCCCAGTTGCAAGGCAGAGGTTGCTTTCCTAGAGACAGAGATGCTGTGATAGCTTCTGTGTCCCTAGCTCTCCTGTCTGACTGGTCACCAGCACATGGAGGGGGATAAGGAAGAACTTCTGCTCTCACTCCTGCAAACCAGCACTGGTGGGTGAGAGCTGAGCAATGGAGCAGGGGGCACCCATCAGACATAACAGCTACAGCTCAGGGCCCATGTCTCCCCTGCTCCAAATGCTCCCTGGGCAGCACCAAGCCCACCTGTTGGCAGGTGGACTGCAGGGATCATCTCATGTTGTGACAGTGCTCTAAAATACCAGAAGTCATAGCCTGTTAAGGTGATGCACCTCTCCTTTCTTCATGTGGGGATGGAAGAGGACAGAGGGTGCCCTGGGAAGCTGGAGCTCACTGATGGTAGCTGTAACAGTTGGCATTTACTGCAGCATTGCCATCACTAAAGTGAATTAAAGTCTTATGTGATGTCAAGTGAAGGACCAGCAAGAGAGCACTCTCCTATGCCACTGGCAGAGCAATGTACCAGCTACACCACAGGCAATGGACAATGTCTCAGTGTTCAAACATTCTGGGAAACTTTGGACCACAGCACAGCCCACCAGGAGCAGACCCAGTTATTCTCTGCTCCCATCAAAGTCAGCACAGATGACAGAGGCTCTCAGCACCTTGCCAGTCTGGTGCTAGGCGAGCAACACTAGGCCAGGGACAACCACATGGAATGCACACCAATGTTTTACTTGTCCCATCTGCATGTCCAGGCTTCTCCAGTGGCAGCCACTGCATTCTTGGCCACTCTCTCAGCTTCAGACCTCTTGAACAAAATTTGGTAGTACTTCCCAGAAAGTGTACCACTCAGTGCAACAAACAGTACTGGGTGAGGCTAGCAGACCTACTTTCCCTCGTGTTCTGAGCTAGAAATTGCACTGAGGCCATAGAAGTGATATTGGGCACATGAGGTGTCCTCATGTGCGACCCAAAAGGCATACCTGTAATTCTGCCATTATTTTATCTCCTTCCTCTTCCTCCTCATCTTTTGCAGCTGGTGCTACAGCATGCCCTGTGCTCCGAGACAGTGCCTGGTCCTCTTTAGGGGCTTTGGATTGTGCTATTTGCCCAGCATCTTCACTGCATTCCTACAAGAGAATGAGAAAGCACAGACAGATAACACAGTTGAACCCTCCTGATGCAAAGTAAACACCAGAAGTTCAACACTACTGCAACTCCCCTCTTGCAAGGTCCCTCTTCCTTCTACTTCATCAGTTCAAAATCAACCAATACTGCTGATGTGATTATATGTTCACAGATTTAAGTGCTTCCTAAACTGGACTTCCCTCCACTTTCTTCCCCAGAACAGATGGGGAAAATAAGCCCAAATAAACTAATTTGCATAATTTCTGTAAAAACACTCTCAAATCTGACCTGATCTTCCCCATCTGTTTAAGGCATGCTTCTTTTTTTTTACTTTTAATCTTCTTACCACTCTAAATGAAAGCAGCCTGTGACGTTCCTGCTGCATTGCTAGGAGATAAGAGCAGCAAGACTCCTGTAAACAGAACTGATTAAATCTTACTTGTTCATTTGGCCTAACAGAAGTGCATCCTGGTGAGCAGTTTCAGTAGCTCTCCAGGACATAGCTCTGCCTCAACTTATTTTGTGGTTTACAGGCCCAAACCTGTATCTTATATCTTTGCCAACATCTCATCAGGAAGGATCTGACTGCCTAGAGAATGAATCACTAACCTTGAGAGCAGCAGGCTCTTTCCTGGCTGTGTAGATGACATCTCCTGATCTCGTGGTGGTCAGCCCTGACCCTGGCAGGTAACTGCGCCGTGGAGGTGGAGGAGGTGGAGACTTGGTCAGCTTGTCATTATCCAGCTCTCCATCAGGAGCTTCTTCTGCAGGTAAACACAGCAGTACAAAGTAAGCATAGGTGAAGGAAAGGGAAACAGTATTTAAATGCCTGCCTCGAATGGAAAGGAAAAAAGCGTCCTAAAAGGTCCTGCTGCTGAATATATGAACAGAAACACATTTGGTATTCAAGTGTAACTGCCTCAAATGAAAGTAAACAATGCTGTACTTGTACAGAGCAACTGGATCACTCCACCCAGAAATTTTCAGCAAAGCTCCTGTCCTCTAGGCCACTGTAGCTGGGTGTCAGCCATGGGGGTACAAGTGGGATAGCAGAGCACACGAGTGAAGCAGCATGTAATGTCTGGTACTGCCTACAGACAGTGCCCCTCAGTCTCCTTTGAGAGCAAGGCCACTGACATGGATACAAGTGAGACACCAGCCTGGAGGCTTCTCACTGTTCTCAGCAATTCTGAAGCAACCAGCACAGTTTCTGCTCTGCCTGGGAGGTGCTGCTGGCAAGGTGCAAGGAGCTGAAGAGTTCTGTCCATGTCAGAGTTGGACACAACTAGCAAACTTCACACAAAGGCTGAGTGAAAATGTAAGCAGTACTACAGAGATGCTACCTTTGCATTTTAGTAAGTCCTCTCATCTCTGAGAAGGGCAGAGGGTCACCAGAGGTAACTGCACTTGCTCCTCTTCTTAGGGAGCATTCATTTTCACTTAACTTGCTATAATTCCAGGAATGTACAGTTTTGCCTTTGAATTACCATATAAGAGCCCCATACATACTATTTTAAGCCAAGAAGATTAAAATACCATATGCAAAAGGCAGAGCCAGCCCTTGCTTTCTGAGGAGACTCTTCCTAGAGAAGACCAGTTTCAAACTGGCATTGCCTCTGAGGATGCTTCCCCACCAGCTGCCACTTCCTCCTCCCCACTGTCCCTGGACAGCATTATTGCCACATCCTGCTCGGGATCTGTCCCTGTGTGTTTCTGGTTACAGGCTAAGCATCATAAATATGGCAGCAGCCACTATTTTCACACTGCTGTTTACAGTGTTTGTTTCCAAGAGCAAAAGAACAACCTTTCTGCAGCTACTCAGTGTTATATAAACAGCTGGAATAAATATAATCCAGAAAGATAAAACATCCTGCTTTTGGGATTACCCAGCTGTTTAGGGGTAAGTGTTCCCTCTGGGCAAGTTATTGCATAACTGCCCACTCCTGGGGCTCTGTCAGGCTCCTCCAACACTCCAGCTGGCCCTGGGGACTGGATGGAGCCCTGGTCTGACCCGGTCTCATCTTTGTTTCCTTCTTAGCTCAAATGTTCTTTGAAGCTGCTTAAGCTTAAAGAAATGTTCACTTGTATTATCTCCCTCCCTGGTTATCTGGCACTCACTTGCAGGATTGGAAAAAGAGTGAATTTCCAGCTGCACTCCACATTAGACCACTTCTTTGGTCAATACACATCACTCAGTTTTTAATTACATCAGATTTATTTCTGCTGTAAAATCAAAGTAATTCTCTAAGATGGTATTTAGGCAGACTATGATGTAGGGCCTTTGCAAATCCCTACTCCTTTTAATAGGCACAACCCATTACCCTCAAACTGGTAGTGACTCTGATTGCAAGAATTCAAGTTTTTCTCCCACTTAATGAGAGAAAAGTTGGATGAGAGACATGGAGGGCACAAAGAAAACATGATTCCCACGATCTCATTCACATCTCTGAGACACTCATCCATCTCCATCTTCAAAATGGTAGATAAAAACACAGGTAAGAAATGCTGTCACTGAGTGTGGCAGGTGCACTGGTTATCGAAGGCTAATCCCTCTCACATCCCTTAGCTGGAGTCATTAAGGAGAGGTTGTGATGGGGTTTGCTCATGGCCAGTGCAGTGACTCTAGGCTGGCCATAAAACTTCAAAGATGGATTTCTATTTTATTTACTAAACAACTGTATTTCCCCAATATAAATGAGAAGGAAAAAAATAAACTTTAGAGGAAAAAGATTGCAGGGAAGATCTTATTCTGTTATTTTTTTTCCTCTGGCATATTTAAAGAGGGAGAAGTAAATGAACAAATTTAACTCACTAAGCCTGAGACTGGCCATAAACAAAACCTACCCATTATGGAACCTTCTTTGGTGCCAAAGGGCTCAGCACTTCTGTGAACAAAATGGGAGTTGTTTGTAGCCAGCTGTTTCACTAAACTGCAGCATTTTTCAACAGGCACAGACAGATGGGAATAAATGCTCCCACCACACAGACTTCTACTTGTACCAAAATAAATTCAAAAGGTTTCAAAATAATAATGCTTGCCTTGAGGCAAGCTCTGCAGCCAGATAAACTCTCTTTAATGAAAGTTACTGATCACTCATCACTTGCAAAAATCATGGCATTGTCACATGGCACAGAGAGAGATGGAGGAGACCAATTTCTAATGTACATGCTAGAAAAAATCACATTTTTCATGGAACAATCTTGATACAAAGATGAGTTAGAGTCAAGACATTAAAGAAATATTTACAGAGTCATATGAAAAACTGTGTAAAGTGTGTAATTTTATTTTGCTTTGTGCTTTGCAGAGGGAAAAAAAGAAGAGTTTCTTCACTGGGAGAGGTTCTGTGTGGAGAATGGATCAGACAACACAATCTGGCAACATGATCTATCTGGGTTGTGCAGTTGAGCCAACAGAGGGCTCTGCTTATTTATGGCCAAAATTTTTTATGTATTGTATTGGTAGTCTGTCTTTTCTTATGCTGCACAATTTTCAAGTCTACAGCAGACTGGTACTGAGCTTTTAATCTTCAGTCATAGAAGAGCTGAGTGGTATGTGAAATATTTAATCAGATATTAAAGAAAAGTTTTGCTGTTCCTGTATTTATGTTACTATTGCAGGATTCATTATGCACAACAGAAGGCAAATGTCTCAATCTCATCAAACTTGTTCTTAAATCTGCTGGCTGCACACTGTGCAAAATTGTATTCTAGAAGTGGATTAGTTAACTATGCGACTTACAAAACTTCTCAGTTACTGTGCTCTGCACTTTTTAAGATGTCACAGCTCACTGCACCCATATGGTACTTATTTTCACTGACTTCTTCTATTTATGCCACACATTATACAAGCTAATTGTGTTGATAGCCAGTAATCTCACTGAAGGGTGCCAGAATTCTAAAATTATTTTATGAGGTTCAACAGAATTTATTTTAAACATGTATGTTGCAAAACATCCAAGAAGCCAAAACTTGGCAGTATCAAAGGTACACTCAGAACAAAATCCTGGATCTGAAAACACTCTTCCAAAATTCTGTATGAATTTGTCTACACAACCCCTAGGGCATTGTTTTTCAGCTTTTCACTATGCTGGCACGCCAACCCCTTGAGTGTAGCATGCAGCTCTGACCTCCACAGCTCCAGAAGGACAAAGTGGAGTTAAACAAGGGTAACTCAATGTAGCCTGAGGAGGGAGCAGCTGGCCTGGGTGGAAGGACCAGAAAGGCTGGAAGTTCACAGTCTGAAGTATGTGGGGCAGACTCCAGGACAGCTCCAGGACATGATAAAGGTTTAGCCACTGCCTTCATGGTTTTATAAAGGAAATGAACAGCTGCTGTTGGACAAATTGGAAACTATTAGAACTATGGGGAACTCAGTGAAGCTGGTAAGATACCAATTTAAAAGAGATGAAGGAAAGCTCCTTCACAAAATGGGAGCTTGCTGCCACAGCAAGAGGATGCAAATTGTATAAGCAATTATAGAGAAATTGCTGGATAAAAGTTTCATAATGGATATGAAAAGAAGGAGATTTGGATATTCCCTTTAAAATCACGTGGGGGTGCTGGAAGACTACTAGCAGGCTGCAGAAGGCAGTCAGGTTCTGTGCTCCCCACACACAGTGTCTCCAATTGCCTGTCAGAGACTGAGCTGGATGGACCTGCACATGTAGCAGGGTAAGGATTTTACAGCTGATGTGTGCTTGGCTAATGGGATACATCCAAGGTTTCGCTGTGACATCTTTTTTGCTCCTTGGATTTTGAATAAATTCAGACATGGATTTGTATGTTAAACTGTGAAAGAAATAGGAGTGGAAGAACACCTCACCATGTTGCTACCACAAAGTAGCTCTACCTATATAATTCCAGTTCACTGCTAGTCTAAACCATTCTGTCCAGTAATGGGGACCTTCACCCTCCTCACTGCCTCATGTAGCTTCAGTGCTTCATTTTCCTTATCTTTATGAGGTTTTTTCCTAATGCCCAACCTGGCTCTTCCTGCTTGCAATTGCCAGCTTTTACTCCTGTTCTATCCACACACAGCAAGTTATTCTTGCTTTTAAAAGCACGTTTTTGTGTATTCAGAGATTGTTTTGTCCTTCCTCAAGATCACAGCAATCTATAAACTGAAAACATTCTAGAAAGTTGGAAAAATAACCTCTCCTTTCCAGATCTACAGTTCTTTAGCCCCATTTACTCTAGCAAACCTTACCTGAGACTTCCAGCTTTTCTGCTGCATCCCCTTTAGGCAGGGCTGCTGGCTGGGGAGGCATCTCCAGGTTAGGAATGGACTTCATTATATTGGCCTGGGCCTCTTCCAAGAGCTTTTCAAATTCCTTTCCATTATAGTGATCAAGGTTTTGTCTTTTCTCTTCCCACTTCTTTTCAGCTTTCTAGACAAAACCAGTAAAGCATCTATTTATTTTTCTGATTTCCATTGTGATCACTTACTTAAAAATAAATTCTATGTGCAAACATTATAGGTCAGTATGGATAGATTCTTTCAATTCTAGTCAGTAACTAAAGGAAATACATGAACAGTAACTGCACACTGTTCTGACTTGTATTGTGCTAGATTTGGCACCAACACATGCCAGACCGACAGTGGCCACTGCTCACTAAAGGAACAAAGGCAAAATTTAAATCTGGGTCTCTGCCTTACTACACCACACGAGTGATCAAAGTGCCTGTCTACAATAAGACACAGCAGTTCACCTCTGGGTTTTCTCAATATCTCTGTGTGAAACCACTGGAGCTTGACACTTTCACTTTTACTTCTCCATAATAAGGGATATGGAGATTTAAAGAGTGAATGAAATCCACATATGCAAGTGTTGCCAGAGAATTATATACTATTGGTTAAAAATAAGGTATTCTAAAATTTGTAAAACAGAATTCTAATTTTTTCTTAATAAAGATAATTTTAAAAACACACTTACCTAATTTTGGTTACATGTAATTTTTCTGTTACATTTAAAATTATAGAATAGTTTGGGTTGTAAGGGACCTTTAGAGGTCATCTAGTCCAACCCTTCTAAAATGACCAGGGGCAAAATTAGAGGATGTCTTCAGAAGTACAGTGTAATTAGGGGTTAAGCACATAAATCTCCAGAATGCATTTGAGAAGTCCCATCTGCAGCCTCAAGAGTGAGGCTGGGAGCTCAGACCCAAAGAGAGGACAGCTGGTTGAGCAGAATACACCGTACCTCAATTGATACAGCTCGATTTCTGGTACTTGCACTGTGAATTTCCTCAATGAAAAGGCTCTGCATGGTGGTGCCATTGACAGAGACCTGTGGTGCTGGTGTGGCTTGTGTGGGCTGGGATCCTGCTGTGGGCTCCTGCAGGGCTGGGGTGGCTGAGGGGTGACCTTCACTGTGACTGCCTGCAGTGGGAGAGCCCTGGGCATGGTTCACCAGGGCTGAGGAGTGCTGGGACTGGTGGATGACAACAGGAGAGCTCTGCACGTGATGGACAGTCATGGCTGAGAAGGGAATGACCTCGGACTTGACTGAGGACACCTGGGACTCTGATGGCATCGCTGTGAGGTTCTGCTGGGCGTGGCCCTGGGTGGCCTTGTGCTCCTCTGGGTTTTTCAGAGTGTCAGCTGCACTGGACTTTTCCACAGCGGAGTATTGCACGGCTTGGGATGGATCCACACCCCTCAGCAGTCCTTCTGTAACATGTCTGCCCAGCCAAATCAAACACAACAGCACATGGTCAGCACACAGCCCAGGCAGGAGCAATATGACACAACAAACTCTTGCAAAGAAAAAGCATCTACATCAAAATGTATAGTAGGACCCACAGCTGGTATGTAGGCTAGAGAGGGTTAATGAATGAGAGTTTTTTTTAGAAGTATTCTCTGACCAAGGCTGTTGGCCTGGACACCAAGAAGAGAAGAAGGAGAAGATAAGAAAGAAGAAACCTGAGGTGGGAAAAGTATTTTTAGAAAAGTTTCATGGGAAACAGAGGCATAGATGGCTTTACACCAATCAACATTATGTTGACTAATTGTAGCCAATGAAGAAAGTGTAAACTTTGTAGAGTGTATAAAAGACAGCTGGTTGTTGTAATAAACAGGATGTTAGCCTTCTGAAATGGAATGTGTCTATTTGTGTGTCACACCCATCCCTACAGCGACAAAAATGGTGGTTTTTATTTTCCTGATGCTCTCAGCTGTATGATTTTATACCTCTCTCACAGAGTCAGGGGCTCAGAATTTTAAAGAGGCTACTCTAATTCAGATGGTTTTGCCTTCTAAGGTGGGTAGAAAACTTCAGTGATGTACTGGCAGTTTCTGACCAAACCATGAGTTACAGTGGGTTAATTTTAGAGTGGGAATGGAAATTAGTTGATTAAACTGTATACAATATATCTAGCTAAACAAGATGTTCCTGGACTAGAAGCACAGAAAAGTGAAGCTATGTATGAGAGGCAGCAGTCTGGCACGTTGTCAGAACACAGCCTTCAAATGAAGGTTCTGTCTCAAATGATACGTCACAAAGGCCTTTCCTGTCAAGAGTGTGGGTAGGATGAGCTGAGGACATAAAGAAGCAACTATTTCTGGCAGCTAGCTGTGAAATGTCTGAGCTTTTCAGTGTTGCAAGCCATCAAATGCCATGAGTTTTCCCATTATTGAAACAGACTTTATGAGGCCTAATACGCAATTTTGCTGCAAAAAATGACTTTTGGTAAAACTTTGGTATGCACAGATTATTGTTCCATTTTTCTTTGCAAGACTGGAAATAACTGTAATAATTTTAAAGAAAAGAAACTAATGTGAAAAGATATAGACGTTTGCCTGCATGGAAAAATAAGTGATGGCTCTTAGCAAACCTGTCACATAAACCATTTTATCCATCTGCCAGTACTGACAAATCTGTTTTACATATGTTCCAGGATATATAGAAACACTTGCAACCCTACATTCCTTAGAATAATGGTAGTGACAACAGGCTCATGACTTACATTCTCCGGTAATTGAACTAAAATTGAGACCACCACCACTGGCAGTTTTGAGCAGGAATTAAATCCAGTGCCCACTGGGTTACACAAATCAGCAATCATTTGCTGCTCATATATTCTGACAAACATGGCTAAACACTGGCACTTAGTGGACATTAAGTTTTATCTAATATTTCAACTTTCTCTAAGGCAAACTCTTCTCTTTCTTGCAAAGAAGAGAAAAAGAATTTGAAGTGTATTCTTTCAGAAGGTTTGAGATACCTTTATCCACTTACACTCTTTTTCTGTTTTATCTCTTACTGTTATTTCTCACATTTTAGGGAATGAGCCTTTCTGTGTCAGAGAATGTTTCTGTTACAATTGCTGTAAATATCTGAAGTTAATTAGCTCAGATATGGGACTGCTGCCACTGTAAGTTTTCTCTTCCAGGCACTTCCCAAATTAGGAAGTGCTGACTTGAGAGGCATCTAGTCTCAATTGTAAGATCCCAGTGACTGAGGCTGTTGGTCAGAATGGACTCACTGCACAGAACACAGGAAAGGCTAATTTGATTTCCCTTGACAGGGCTCTAGGAATAGTCTATAAATACTGCAAGCAAGCTGAATTTCTCAGATTTGCCATGGGTGAAGGGGAGAACACAAACACAAAAGCTGTTCCAGCTCTGCTTGAGGAAATTCTTTAAGCTTGAAGAAAAAAAGGTCTCACCTCCTGAGCATGGTAAGGACGTCGGTCATGCTGCGCACACGTTTCAGGAGGCTGTCCAGCTTGTGTGGCTCCTCCTTTAGGAACCTCACAGCTTCCACCTCGATCCGCAGGATCGCTCGCATTTTATTCTGCAGTGTCGGGAACTCTCCTGCAGAGAAAACAATTGTGAAGCTGAAGAGAAAATGATAAAAGCCCTGGGCAGTCACAGACAATTGGGTGAATGTCAATTACTTCAGTGTCTATCTCTCTCCAGGGGCACGCAGCAAGCTCCCTAATCCCAGCTTTAAATCTTTTTGGAAGTGGAAGTTAATGCCTCCAGATCAAAGGCAAAACTGTTCTCTGTCGTTAAAAGAAAAGAAACAAAACTAAAAAGGAAAAGTACATACCTTTCAGGGTAGCAACAGCTTCTCCCACTTGACGCAAAAGAAAGGCTCCATCCTCAACATCTTTCAGTGTAACTGTCTTGCTAGAAGCAGCAGAGTCCTTCTTCAGGTCTTCAACAAATGTCTCCAGCTCACTGGCAAAAGAAATAACATGGACAGAAAATTTAAGCAGGAGTTTCATATTGCAAGCAAATATATGCAAATGAATGGAGTAAACTAAACCAGAAATCTCAGCTGTGGCACCTTTAAATCTGACACCACAGGCTAAACAAATGACAGGATACCATGAGGGGAGGTGAGAATGCAAGCCACTCACAGCACAGGAACAGGCTTGTAACAAGCCCAAGTCATTCATTTCTGTGACAGGCTGCAGATGTGCAGAGCATCTTCACCTCAGGGTACCTGTGCTACAAAGAGCAGGTGGGCTGGGTAAAACACATGGAACAACCAGGAGCCCTCTGGGGGTACAAGTGCTCGAGGGGTGTAGGCACACTGCACCACTGCATCCAGTACTGGCTTGCACCTTGTGTTTTCTCTTGGTGACATGCAGAGGATAGCCCAACAGTTACAAAACAACCCAAAAACTGGCACCAAAGGCCTCTTGATGCAACCTTGTTTATCTGCCAGGTACTGCTAGACAGGACACAGGATCCTGTTTCTGTGAACAGCCAGACTGAAAGAGCAAGTGTGCATTGTGTGCAGCTCTTGCTCAGCACTTGGATTTAAGAGTGAATCACTTTGAATGTTTTTTCCAACTACTTCCATTCTGTGTATACTCCAGCTTCATCTGGTGCTTCTTTCTCACCTTTCCCAACATTTTTTCCAGTCTTTCCATACTTCACATAAAATTCTGCAATACTCCAGACACATAAACTCTGTTTTTGTTTGAGGAGGAGCCATTTGAGCTTGAGACAACATTGCTTTAGCTTGAGTTTTCCAAAGACACATAGAATTTTCTCAAAAAACCTCCAACCCTGAGATGCTTTATGGGCAACGACATAAATACCCATGCAAACACCTTAAAAAGATCATGTCTTGAATAACTAGGAGAGATTTCCTTCTATTAAGATACCAAATTTACTCACAGGAATATTCTAGGAAGCAGTTTAATTGCAAATATAAAAAAAATGCAATGGAAACTCTGAAATGACAAATCAGCTACTCATTTGAACCTGATCTTGGGCATAATTTCTTGCATTCATCAGGTGTCAGTTCTGCAACTGTTGTAAGAGAATCAAGGTACAAGAGGATTGCCAGGAAAGGGGTGGGAGAAGCCTGCTCTCTGCACCATCTGCAAGTCTTGCACACATATTTCCCTTCCACTGCCATGCAAAGCCAGCCATTTCCCAGACCCATCTCAGTGACATGGGTAAGAAAAGTGGGTGGCAGTAATGAGATAAAAATAAAAAGTCCTTACAGCACTACTGTACATGTAAGTCAGTTTAAATTGGAAGCACAGTCCCACAGAACAATCCATGGCAACATGACCGTAATTCTCATACACAGAGAAACAGACACAGGATCAGCATCTGAGCATTATGCACACACAACAGAGAATTAATTTCAATCCAAAACTAAGAACTTTAGAAACTAAAAAATTATTTTGAATTGAGAATCATAAATTGTGTCTGAACAGATCCCAAAAAAGTGGAGGTAAATGATCCTGTTCTCACTTTAAGACCCTTTCTCCCAAAGACTCTGCTTTCAGAAAGCTGGGGGCATCCCAATTCCCACGAGCACCAGCAGACTTTCAGGAAACAATCCATTGGACCACACGATGGCAGCAAGGGAACACTTCTAAGGGTATTTTTCCAGCAGAAGAGGCTGCTAAAATGCAGGTATCTGCTGCCTCTGTCTGCCTTTGCAATAAAGGGCACAGCACTCCAGTAAGGAGCTGCAAAAATAATCTGACCTTCTGTCACTCACTATAATGCAAAGGCTCCTGCTCTACAGTCATACATCCTCCCTAGTCTCCATGTCCTGGTACTGGCACTGAGGCTGGGCAGTGCTGCTTTGGGAATCATGGGGTATCCCTCCTCCCTTTTGTAGATCAGCACTGGAAAAGTAGCTTCTCAGATACTTGCATCTACCAGGCAACAAAAAAGATAAAGAAATATGCTTAAATTTGTTCATGTGTGGAAAGAAGAGAAAGGAAAACACAGAACAACATTACAATGTTACGGCAGGTTTATACTTGTTTGAAATGTAGGGATAAAAGAAGGATTTTGAGGTGGCTGACAGTGGCCCACTTTCCCCTTTGTTCTTTGAGCAGAAATGGAAGGGTCATCACAAACCCCTTTGATTCCATATACTGTCATACAAGACAACTGATCCTGAAATTATCCAGGGGATATCCTATTACACTGCTTCATGTTGCTACCTGCAAGGGAAAATTCGTCCCTTAGGACCCAAAGACTGAAACAGATGTGGTGGTCTCTAGAATTTTTCTCTCACTGGGGAAAACACTTGGCTTTATAGATTGGCCTGAGCAAATTAGGAAGATATGCACATTAATGCAGTTTTGGAAGGCTAATATAAGATAAACAATTTTTCTGTATCTATCTATTCTACACAGGGAAGCCAAGGCAACTTTTGTGCTGAGATCTTTCTTTAGGCAAAAAAAGCCTCAGAGGATCTGCCTCAGACTGCAGTATCAGTAGAATAGGTTACAAAACAAATGGACAAAATTAATGGTAACAAATTACCCAGACCAGATTGTATTTGCCCTGGAGTTCTATAGCAACTCAAGGTTGAAACAGCTGAACTATTAATGCTAAGCATGTAACTTCTTGATTACAATTGCTTTGGCACCAGATTAGTAGAAAGTGTCATAAATTATAAAAATAAAAAAATTTTAATGGTATGGGAATATCCTGGGAACTGTACTCTGGTGAGACTGACAGACTGGTGTAATGGATAGGTATCAAATGAAAGAAAAAACAATAAAGAATCAATGAACAATGGATAAATTTGCTGTGTTAGGTAGAAATTAACATGGTTTGTGTAAAATGAAGGTAAGTCTCACAAATCCACAAACAACAGAAGGTTGGGGACAAAGTATAGCTCAAAAGGCTTTCAGCAAGGTGTTTGAGGAAAAGCTTTCAAGAATGCAAAGCTGCCATGGGACAAGAGGAAGAGGATAAAGCACTGAAGTAAAGATAAGGGATCAATGAACAGCTGACTCAATGAATGTACTTCCCTGGTGGGTTCCACAGGGATCACTGCTAGGACTGGCGCTCTTCAACATACTATAAATAATTTAGAAAAGAGGATGAATAATATAACAACAACAAAGAAAAAATCTCAAAAGGCCATTGTATTATTCAGGAAAATGCAAACGAAAGGTGGCTGCAGAAGACTGCAGATGGACCATTTGATACTAACTGACCAGGAAAACACCAAAGATTAAATTAACTCCTAATACATGAAAAATGTGCTCAGGAGAAGAGGAGAAATAAAACCAAAATCAACCCCACCTAAGACACAATAACCTCCCAAACCCCTAAGGTTTTGTATACAGTAATGAACTTAGAACTGATCATGATCCTTGTGAATGAGATGTTGGATATTTAATGTAGAGCTCCTGTGGAACATGAGGACAGGGAGATCACACCATGCACAAGGTCACAGTGTGCCTGCATCCAACAAAGTTGCTGCAGGGCTCTCCTGTCTCCCCATCCCTATCCCACAGTTGTACACCTGAGTCAGGACAAAGAGAAAGGCAACAGGATGTTGAAATGTAAAGAAAGGCTTCTAGAAGAAGGTTAACTAAGCAGACTAAGACTTCTCAGGCTGGAAAAGGCATGAGTGGAGGAGTGCCTATAACATAATGACTACCATGGCAAGGGTGAATATTCTGCTGTGCTTATTTAAGAGTCTGGGGCTTGATTGACAGATGAAAGATTAGAAAACAAACAAAAGAGATTCTTCTGACATACTTTCTCAAATATCTGCTGCTAGTAGCTCTCCCAGATTGCTAAGTGAAGTTTTGTTTCCACGAAGCACGTCTATTATAATAAAAAAATCTGATACTTTTCCTAACAAAATATAAATTGTAACTTACTATGGATTGTATCCAAGTGAATGGATTGGAAGTGGCTATAATTTAAATACTGTTCTTTTAAATTCCTTCTATTAAAGTGCTTAAAATTTACAATATAAAGTGGTCATATGTCTAACATGCTTGTTATGACATAAATACTTCATTAGTGAATGTATCATAGCACTGTAATTTGTCCTTGGTCTGGTAAATTTTAAATCTAGTGTCTGCAAGTGCTGTATACAACATGTCTAATGTTGAGTCAAAAGACTATATAGAAAAAAGCCTACACATTTAATTCTGAGTGTATTTCACTGTTACAAGTGTACATGAACACTATGTTTAATTCCATTGGAACATGGAATTAATTCCATTCCAATGGAACACAGGTGTCATTAGACATCCTCTGAACCGTAATGCTGTTGTGACAGCATTGTGACACTTCTGTAGGCACCATTATGAATCTGTTGAGCAAGCTTTCTGCTCAACAGAATGCTTACTTTGAAATGTACACCAGCATTTCTATTGTTTACAGCCTGAAACTGCCAATAGGTTTATTTCCTTATTTCACAGAATCACAGAATGGGTAAGGTTGGAAGGCACCACAGTGGGTCATCTGGTCCAACCTCCCTGCTCAAGCAATAACCTTCAGCTGCAGAAGGGAGGACTTTTTAAGCTAAGATTTACCACCTAAGAGTAGTAAATATACTTTTGTGAGTATTGCAGTAATCCTTAGGCTCCAGTCTCTCACATGAAGACAGTCTACTGATTTAGTCTTATGATTTAGGAAAGATCAAGAGGGTGATAGCTGAAATCTTAAAAAATGGCAAATTTTGTGTTCATTGCTTTGCATTTGTTTGTACATCTGCAGTGGGGTCAGTTTAGTTGTAAATGCCTATAGAGAATATGAACCTTTTTCTCAATATTGTCAGTGACATTTGATGTGTAATTTTGTGCTGTATGCTCTTACTATTAACAGACATCAGCTGCTGAAATTATTGTTGTCAGATGTGCTTTACTTTCAGGCTCTGACCCTGCAAATCAGCAAATACATGGCAAAGGAATCTCATTGGACACAAGTGATGAAAAAGAAATGTTTGTCTCTAAAAGAGGTGAAGTAACATTTGAATGATTTAAGACATTTTCCTGTAACTTTAAAAAATGAAGTAGCACAGAAGTAGCAGAAACTATGGGAACAGGAAAAATTCCCAAACCTGATAAAAAAGAACCATATTGCAGTCCAAGTCATATCCTTAATGAACAGCTGTAACAGCAAATGTCTTTGGCACTTGACCCCACTCTGGATCCATTTTATGAGGCAATGCCATAAAAAGCCGTCAAACAAACTGTTCTTTCCATGGAGAACAGACAATCTAGGAACTTGGCAATGAGGTACACAGGAGTGAAGTGAGGAACAGGAAGGTCATTACTTAAGACTAAAAACCAGCTGAGAGGATTAATTATGCTAGCATGGACCAGTACCGCACATTCAACCTTTCTTCACAGGACTCTTCCTTAGTAACATCCAACCTCCTCTTTACAGATGCACTTTTTATTACAAAAAGTATTAATCTGACAACTTATTGATCAACAGGAAGTATTTACTCTCTTCAGCTGCCAGGAACTCTATGGCTCTTCAGTCATAATTTCCAATGACAAGCTGACTAGAAGTTTTTCATTATTACAGGGCAATTCTTCAGGTGTGAGATAAATGCAGCAATGAGAAATAATTAGTTATGTAACATCTTACAAATGTGAGTGCTAGAATTAGTTAAACCATTTATTAATTTCAGCTTTATCTTGCCTCCTACTGACTCTGAACTAAACCAAACAACTCGATTCTACCAGTCTTGGTGGGCCAAAGTTCTGGGGAAAAAAACCAGAATCTTCCAAAGGGCCTTTATATAACAACAAAACAAGGTGCACAGTTAAGCAGATGAAATCTCACTGACTACATTTTAGACAAGAACTGGCATTGCTAACTGTAATTAAACTTCAATCCTCTATTTGAGCTTCCCCTACCTCTCCCATGCAGTATCCAAAGCACTTACTATTGAAATCTGATTTTTGTACTTCCAGCCAAACTCATTACCCTCCTTTGAATCCTTCTGTCTTGATGAAATTCCTCCTTCCTTCTTTAAAGCATAATACATAAGGCTGAAGGGGAGAACCAGGGTAGGGGGAGGCTTTCAGAATACAGGGGTGGGCACAGTCCTTACAGTCATCTGTCCCTTTATAGGGGACTTCTGAAGAGGTTGAAACTCTTGGTACTGCTGGGATTTACCCACTGGGCTGTGCAGAGAAGGACTCCCAGACAGGACCAGTGAGTTGAACAACAGACATGGTTTTACAGCCAATGTGATACACAGCAAGGAAACAGCTAAAACAGCATATACAAATGCAATTTACCTGAAAACAAGTAGAAGTTTCTACTTTATAGAAGAAAAAGACAGGCAAAAGAGATAAATTTGAAGATGTTTCTCAACCCACCATAACTTCTTTACAATCTTTTCTTCCTCGTTGAGGTATTTCTGCCTTTCTTGTTCCACCAGGTTGCGCTGTCGCTGCACAGGATCCTCCAGCCTCTTCACTGTTTCAATCACTTTGCCATTGATTTCTAGCTCTGCTTTCTTCACCATTGCCCTCAGCATCTCCTGGTTCTGCAGCTGTTGCACAAAAGAAATCAACTTCAATTTTTCCTGCTTGACTGACATCCCTGGCAATAGAATACGTTGCAGAGCTCAGAAGGTTGGGATAAACACCACCCTACAGTGAGTGAGTGTTTTTACCTTCTTTCCCTCTTTAGCTGTACCTATAAACATTATTCCATGTATATATATAACTTCCAGTTTCAAACTGATAAACAAAAGATGTTTGGATCAGTATATCACCTTCAGTGCACAACTTCTCCAAGGATTGTGGCCCCTTTATTCTGCTTGGTTCAACATGAATCAAGAATTAATTACGCCTCATGAGAATGCCGGATGCTTGACCTCCACTTTCCATGTATCTCACAAGCTTACGCATCTCACTGCCCATACGTGCCTAGTGGATAATCCCACACATTAATGTCATGGCTGGAATGCACTGCTGTTTTCAGAATGGAGATTTTCAGTTTCTCAAGTGGCAGATGAAGGACTGTGACACGTGGTGTAATTTGGTACAGGCATACAGCTCATCTACAACACATAAAACCTCCTTTACCCACCAGAAAAATCGCCCTTTATAATACAGTAATTTTCTGAGAACTGCAAGTCACACCTTCTTTCTTGTCTTAGCCTGATGTTAAGCAGCTCAAGCATTAATTGTCTTGCTGATAGTAAGCTCACAGAGCAAAACAAAGGTAAGAAGGCAAACAAGGCTGTACTTTCTGTGGATAGCCCTGGAGCAGCTATGAGCCACGCTCACACAAACCAAACCTGTTTAAGTCTGTTACGCAAACCACAAGATTCAAAGTGATAAGCAGGACTCCACCTAGTCACAGTTTTAGGATACAGGCAACATGAACACAACTCTGTTAGAGTTTTTAGAGATTTTAAAAAACACCTGTGTTAACTGGGGACAAAATTCTCATTTTAGAATTACTACTATTTTGAACTGTCAGCTGTCTTCTAAACATCCAGGCTTAACATCCAAATCACATTTAACACACAAAATAAACCCATGACCTAATAGGAAGAATCACAAAAATGGATACCTACAACACAGTATAATGTAGTAAGCCTTCTTTAAAATCTATTTAAGAAAATTCATGAGAATAAAAAAAAGCCTTTGCAGAAACAATTCTTTCCAAGTAATATGGGCAAGAGAGAAACAAACTCAGTTTCTCACTCATGACTCTTCAGTTCCTGTGCCTCTCTTACTCTCTTCTCCAGCTGCATAACTTTGATGAGAGGGAGGGTAACACCTCACTGCAGGGGTGTGTGTGTTTGTGTGTGTGAAATCTCAGCTGTAACAAGAGGAGAAGTCAGCTCAAAACTCAGCTGAAGAAAAGTGTTAGCAGTTAGTGAAAAAATGAAGCTGAAAAACATTTAAACAGCACAGAAATATATAAACAGTATCTGGATTATTTTGAAGACAATGTGTATTTTGAATGTGTATTTTCTCCATTGTGGGACTAATGTTTGGATTTGACAAATTAAAATCTCTTACTGCAAGGCCAGCACAACTACCTGAGATATACACCTCTTTCATCGTGTCATATTTTCAAGTAGGAAAACCTAAATCAATGAATAAATGTGTGAATGAGCATGTAACACTTCAGTCATACAATTTATTCACAGCTCTTTAAAAAGTGGGGAAATTTGACACATGGAAGTGAGTTAGGATCTGTGAAACAACTGATCCGAGGTCAGTGAGAAGGTCAGTAACAGAGTTAGACTTAAGTCTCAGGTGTCCAGAATTTAAGTCCTTGATGTTCCTCAGCTGGTAACAGGGACTTCCACTAATAGCAAAACTGAGTATGTGTGAGTGTGTGAGGTTGTGAAATGGCAGGCACATGTTTTTTCCTATTATGGGGGTATGTAGAGTATCTATATTTATTGTGGTGATGTGCACAGCTAAGGTGTTTGTCACTTCCATTTATGAACTGCTTGAACAATACCAGGAAGTTTTAGTCATAAAAGTTCATCTATTTCTGATAATGAAGCTAGGGAATAAAAATGTAACACAGCAAGATTTCAAAAAATCTTGTATATTGAGGACTCACAAACCTCAGTCTCCCAAGCTCTTTAAGTCTGGGACATGACTCATCTTGGTATCAAAGAAATGTTTTTGCTATTTCTATGAAAATTCAAGCAATAATTGGCTAGTTATGGAAAACCTGGGTTTGTTCATGCTTGGGGAACAGGGACAGAAGATGAGAGGGGAGCTGTACATATGGGTTCAGAGAGACAAAAGAAGAAACTGTGGGAGGGGAGCAGTTGTGTCAGTCAGCAGCCAAAGCACAGCATGAGACAGGGAGAGCAGGAGCACAGGGGGAGCTGTGGCTGAGAAGGAGAAGGCAATTTCTGGCCATCACATTTACCTCATGTTCTGAAACTGAACTCGATTCTTACCCTTCTTCTGCCAGCAGAATCAGATGTGAGGCTCCCTGGCTAAGTGCACACCCCACTTGCCTCTCTGACCACCTCTGTCAGCTACTGCACCATATCAAGTAAAAGATGCTTTATGGATCTGCCATAGTTATTCTGGTTCCACACAACAGAACCTTTTGTACTACAAGCTTGCTTGAAAACAAGACAAATAAACAATCTTAGGCATTCATACTTGAAGAGTCTTTCTTAAAACAGCACCAAAGTTCTAAAGGCAGGTGCCCAAAACTAAGAAGCAATGCAGGCTTTCCTTCACCACCAAATGGCAATTTCTTGCTAATTAGAGTTACCTTAACTTATAACTGCAAGCAGCAATCCAACAGAAACAATTTTAACATGCTTTTTTAGAATTCTAGCATCATCTCATACATTCTTTACCCTCGGCTTTCTCACTTCCAGCCTCACCAATCTCTCTGGATACTTTCCTTGTCCCTCTTCTCCATCTAATGCTCCAGCCATTATTTGTCACTGCTCTCACACAAGTACCCCAGCTCTGCCTCTGGCACTCACTTCAAGAAAAATCTGATAACTAGTTCAGTTCACTTTGAACCAAGTATTATCTGTGAGACAAGTAACCAGAAAACCAAGTATTAGTTCACAACCCTGCTCCTCATTAGGTTACAAGCACAACCTGTCCAGTGGGAGCCTCCCAGGCCCTTCTAGGGGAGGCTTCTGGGCCACCCACCTCCCCATGAACTACAGTGCACAGCAACAAACAGGAACTGCATGCCTGCAGCTCAGGACCTCTGTAGAATATAAATATCTAGTTCCTGACCTTTGTTACTATACATTGATTAAAGGTAGTGTCTCCAGTTCCATAATGCAGCTCCAAATAGATTTGAATTTCTAATTCAGAGTTACACTTGTGAGACTGAGTATCTTACACCATTTATGACAGTGTGGTTATTACATTTTCTGCCCTTTCTGCAGCACTCATTTCCCTGCAAACAGTGTGCTGAGTGAAGGAAGAGCATGCATGCATACACGATCCTAATGGAGAGCATTAATCATATCTGTGTTCCCTTAAAATGAGTTCAATTAAAGAAAAAGAGTAGATGAAAAAATCCAATGTACATATAAGCTAATGATATAAATCATGTACTCTAAGGCTTGGTTCAAACCAAGCTACTAAGAGTTCTCTGGGAGAACAGAACAACTGAAGTCATCATGGGCTCAATTCTTATCAGTAACAAATCCACCCAAGACAAAGGCTGGATACAGCCTATCTCCGGCATTGAGGAAAACTCCCCAGCACCATGAAACCAGTCTGCCTTGAATGTCTCTGAAAATCAGAGCACTTAGAACATGCAAGTAGTAGCAAGAAGTGTATACAGCCCTAGCAACAGCCATGAGGTAAATGTCTGTATGCTAAGAATCTCTGCTCAAAATCCAACCACAGACTGAGTCTTAACTTTTTGGCGGCATCTTATAACATATGTTTATCTGGTGTGTGAATCAATACATCTGGATCCATTGCTGCTGGATATGGTTTAAAAAGAAGATTTTGCCAGCACAAAAAAGGATACATGAATGAATGGGTCTTTTCTAGCATGAATTTCTCTGATTCTGTTACAAAAATCAATATGAACTTATGGTGATAACATAAATTGAAAATTAAACAATAGATGTTATTAAACATAGTTTTTTGTCTTGTTCCTGTTTCTTAGTTATCCTGCCAAATTTTGTGCCTGTGTAATCATCTTTTTGATTTTTTGAAGAGTTTCTTCTGTCACTGTATAAAAAATTCGCACAAACAGGAACAAACTGACTGCCAGCCCAGGAGAAACTGTGAAATTGAAAAATAGGAAGCATTGT
Organism: Toxostoma redivivum; assembly: GCA_013397375.1. NCBI lineage: Eukaryota > Metazoa > Chordata > Aves > Passeriformes > Mimidae > Toxostoma > Toxostoma redivivum. The sequence continues at coordinate 1,084,618 of VXBI01011564.1, forward strand.
CAAACAAAAAATGAAAACAGTCTGGGAAAACAGAAAAATACTTTTTCTCTTCTACTTATAATTATTTTTGAAAAAAAATAGCACAAAATATTTAATTTAAAATGTGATATTGCAACACTCTTCAGTTCAAAACACTGCCTGTTTCACTTGCTGCCCTACAAACTGTGAGCTCTTTTTCAAAATAATTCAGGAATGCCATGACAGAAACTCTCATGAATGGAATTTATGTGCAACATACCAAAGTTTCCCTTAAGCTACAGGTTCTTCCAACTGACTATCAGAATTTCTCAACTTCCTACTAGCTCAATGCACCAAGTTTGCTAAAATTTCTGAATTAAGGGAAGCCAGCCAGCGGTAATGAGAACACTGGGGATATGTCCTTTCCCCCTTCTCAAGACCACATTGGCAGCATTGATTTGTGCAGATGGTAGAAATTTCTTCACTCCTGTGTGCCACAATGTTATATCTGATCAGAGCAAGACTTCTGCCCTGGGGACAAAGCTCAGCTGGGGAAATGCCACCTCCTTGGTGGGCAGCCAGCCCAGTGAGAAGGATGAACTCCCTGCCTCCCAGCAGCACTGCAGCCTCCATCCAGCTGCTTTCCAAGGCCATGTGCTGAGCACAGCTGGGGGCCAGACCCAAGGCATTGGCCAAGAGCTGCATTTGGCACATGGTATGGAGGACAGAGGGGCTGCAGTGGTTTGCAGCACAAATGTGGAATAATATGCACTTATACATAATGTGCCAGGGCAGAGATCCCATGCCAGTGTTTTCAAATTAGATGGGGAACAGGATGGTTGGCATGCAGGCAGCACTGCTGAGGATAGCTTTTGAAAGGAACACTTGCTACTGGAGCCTACTCATCCTAAACTGAAAATTTAAATACATGGGAGCTGTATCACAGGCAGAAATCACCTGACCCAACTCTTTGCTCCAAACACCACCTGCTAGCTCTACATTCCCAGCAAAGAGAGCACAGGACATTGTCACAGCACCTTCAGTTGGACACATTTTCTTATACTGATGTTTACTTCACCCTTCTGCTCCTTTGCTCTATGACTGGTTCATAATTTAATTTCCTTTAGATAAGGACGTGAAGGTAAAACATGCTCTGAATTCTGATTTGCATTATCATTATTTTGTTCTAAAATTTAACAGCAAATCAAATGTGATTGACATAGTACAATCACCCTGGTTATAAACCCAGTAGCTGCAGCCCTACAATAGCTAACATGTGAAGTCACTTTCTGGGTTAGGAGGACTGGCAGAGTATTGAAGCTTCCCCCACTGTCCACTTTGTCTTACAAGAAAGTGCTCTGCCTTCTTTTCCATATTCTGAGACAATACACAGTGCTCTTCAGTTTCCAGTTAAGTAAAGGGCTGAAGACCTGTACAGCTGCATATGCTTATTTTCATAGTGTCTGAGATGAGCAGCATATATTTATATTTGCAGCATGACTGTATGTGCCAATATATTATTTGCGTTAACTCTTCATTGGTTGTATTCTTTCTTGCAGGTTTTGAGGTGTCAGCATGTATTAGGAAGGTATTGTTAAAATCTGAATGTAATTAGGGCCCAACAAACCTTTGCAGCAACATTTTAAATACCCTTTTTTTTCTTACTGTTCAAGTTGGCTATTTTTCTGGATTCTGTAAATACAGGACTCAAACTCCAGCTTAATGCATATCTACTGATCCTCAGCTACATTTGGGTTTCCTGACATCAAAGTTGTTTATTCAGGGACTTAAAATCTGTCTCAGCTGTAAATAGTATGGAGCAGGAACATGGTTCTTCTGACATGTTTATACAGCACATAACATAGCAGGGTCCAAACTGTAATCACAGACTTGATATTACTTTAATATAAATAGTGCTTTAATGTACAGAGTCATCCAACAAAGCTAGAAATTAATTTTTTTTTCTCAATACCTGAGTAGCAATAGTTTAACTCAGTTAATTCTCACACCTTGAGGACTATGCAGACTTTTATGTCTGTAGTTGTTGGGTCTGCCCTTTGCTAGAACTCAGCTACTGAGACTCACTTGTATAAAAGCTAAGAGAGAAAATGAGAGGGAGGGAAGGAGGGAAAAAGGCATTTGCTGATAACCCACCTTTTTTCCCAGCATTATCCAGATAATCATACCTGTAGCTGCTTCATCTGATGCAGCTGCAGCCGCAGATCCGACACGTTGCGTTTCATGCCATGCAGGCTGACCTGCATTGCTGGGGCTCCAGCAGGGTGATGGATGACACCTGACTCCACAGCTCCCAGTGCATTCTTCCCCCCAGATATGTTGGCAGCACCTGCAATAAGCAGCAGAACAGGTCGAGCTCAGAGCAGAGAAGGTGCAAACATGATCCTTCCTCTGCCACTGAATCCACACATATTTCACACAGATGGATGAGAAAAGCAAATGATGGATGCCAGTGCTCAGTACTAACAGGAGGGGTGGTACCTCCTTATCCAATATATTTTGAGGGAAGCCTGCACAGTACCAGAGTGTATCTGTGCTGGAACCTCAGTTCTACCAGAGCATTGTGTTACTCCAGGACTGCTTCCTATCACATGTAGCGAAGATGGGATAATAAGTTATAACTGCAGATTACACAAAACAGCAACAAATCAAATTGGTTCTGAAAGTAACTTAAAGACTGTCCTCCCAGGAGATGTCTGAGACCAAGCTGAAGCAAATTCATTCATAGGACTTCTGAACTACCTATTTGTTGATTAATTGTCACAGGAGAGGGATTCAGTCAAGCTGCCAAATATGGGGAAAAGATTTCTACAGATCCTTGCTTCACTGCTTAAAGGACAATTGCATTATTTCTAGCAGGTATCTCCAGCAGCAGCCCTATAAAACCAGAGAAATGAAATGATGGTGTGGCAGAGGCTCTCCAGCCATCTTGCATCCACCCACTCCCTTTTAGTCTGTCAGAAAGGAATATGGCATAACACAAAGAAATGAGCCAAGCCACACTCTGAAAATAATGATCCTTGTCCTCACAAAACTTTCTTTGTTAAAGAATGCTGTTCCTCTACACAGCAACAATGCCAAGCTTGTTCTTTGCAGTCTCAAGTACCTGGGAAGAAGCTCTATTTAGAGAGAACAAGCAAATTCCAGCTCGTCCAGCTAATAGAAATGTCAGCTCCTTCTTGCAATTTGCACTTATGCACCCGTATTCTTCAAATTTTTTTCTAATGTGTCCCTTCCCCCCCACACTCCCTCAGCAGACAAAATGACAGATTGTCAGTATGACAAACTTCATTTTTTAAGTCCAGTACTACGTAGTCCTGCAACCTATTCTCACCACACTGCCAAATCCACCTTATTCCTTGATCTCAAATGGCACAGATAGCTGCTGCTCCCTGAACTATGGCATTAACAGTCCCTCACTACAAGAAAGACATTGAGGTACTAAAGCGTGTCCAGAGAAGGGCAACAAAACTGGGGAAGGGTCTGGAGGATAAGTCTGATGAGTAACAGCTGAGGGAGCTGGGGGTGTTTGGTCTGGAAAAAAGGAGTCTCAAGGTCCTTATTGCTCTCTACAGCTGCCTGAAAGGAGGTTGGAAGGAGGTGGGAGTTGGACTCTTCTTCCAGGTAACAAAAAACAAAAAAAAGAAATGGCCTAGAGTTACACCCACAGAGATTTAATATTAGGAAAAATTTCTTCACCAAAAGGGTCATCAAGCATTGGAAGAGGCTGCCCAGGGAAGTGGTTGAGTCACCATCCCTGAAGGTATTTAAAAGATGTGTAGATATGGTGCTTAGGGACCTGGCTTGGTGGTGGACTTGGCAGTGTTAGGTTAATGGTTGGACTGGATGACCTGGAAAGCCTTTTCCAACCTAAATAATTCCATGATTCTATTCTATGATTAGTTCATTCCCTACTTCAATTTCATCCTTCTCTACGATTAAAAAATCTGAGGAAACAAAAAATAGCTCATCAATGGATTTACACAGGGATTTTGGTCATCATTTGTTCCCACAAGCACACATTCTATCAAGTCTAATGAAATCAAACAAAAACCAGTGTTGTAGCTTTGCCTGCTGAAGGCAAATTTTCAGTGCACTAAAGTGCATGACACATCTTCAGACTGGAATGAGTATGAATCCTAGAGTGGGAGGTTCTCTCCCTATGCTCTCATCCCTCATAGTCTTTTGAACTATTCCTCCAAATGTGCCTGAGTACAGCTCACCATAACAACACACTGTTATTCTTTTTCCAACAGGTGTGGATAAACTCAAATACAGCCTTTGCAAAATTCATCTGGGGGAAACATTCTTAAAGGAGGCAAATCACACCAGCCTATTTTTATTCTTTAAAAAAGGTTTTAAAGAATCATGTTTGTTACTTTACCTTCATTCGCAATTCTGCTCAATAAAAGCACAGACCCCTCTGGCTGGATCCATGCTACAGTGTGCCATGCCATGGGCTTCTGGAGACATGCTCAGACAAAAATCTGTTCTAGCTTGATGCAGGCTGTTGTAATGCTATACCTCCCCTATGTGCTCCAGCTAGATCTGCTCGGTGCTTCAACAACAGCACTCATCATTACACTGCTGAGCAAGCTGCTGCACATCTTTGTTATACTCCAGCACAATTCAATGCTCTCTTGACTTTCAAAGAGCCCCTTAACAGAAAGCAACACTCAAGAAATAAACAGTCCTTGTTCACTGCCATTATGTACCCACTCCATGCTTCAGTCTAATGTATGCTAATACTTATCTGTCTACATGTACTGCAGTTTTTCCTACAGTCAAGCATCTATTTCCCTCCCACATGCACTATTTTTTGCCTTTTTTTTTTTAAGAGAATGGTATTTAGTTCATAAACCTTACAGACAGAAACCACCAGAGAGTCTGAAAATGTGGATAAGACTCCAAGAGTTCTGATCTCTAGCCACAAATCTGGACTATTTTTGAAAGCACACCTACCTTTCTGCTGTTCTTTGCCTCAAGCAAAAGCTCCAAAACCTCAGCCCCTGACCCTGTGATGAGGCAGCCAAGGCATGAATCAGATCCCACCAGTCCCTCCCCCCCATGCTGGACCCCAGTCAATTCACATATTTTCTCAGGAAGGGGTGCCTGCTTTCCTTTTAGTGTAGATGGACTGTGATCTGCTTCTGTAAGCAATAAACGTCTCCAACTCCCTACAAAGCAGCTCTCCTCCTCCACTGCTGCCTCAGCCACCTCTTTTCACCATTAGGTGTTGGCTGCCACAGTGTCCCTGCTGCAGAGAGTGCTCAGAGCCTGGGAAACATGCAGGGGGACTGCTGATCCAGGGGGTGTGAAACACAGGACACTGAGCAATAACCATCAGATATTCATATTTTCATCAAGAAAGAATAAAAGGGCAGCTGAATGAGGGGCTGCTTCATCTAGGGAGTGTAGGTCACTTTTGGAAATGGTCCCAGGCTATAGCTTTGAGATTAGATGTGAGGCCAGATGGATTGAAGAGAAAGAAACAGTACTGGCTTTTGGGTTTTAAAATAAACTCCTTCTTGAGCTACGTAAGGGAAATTTAACCTCCCACCATAATTTCCTAGTACTTTGGACAAACAAAAAAAGTTAATTTTTTATAAAGGCTAACAAACTAAGCTTCAATTTTAGAGTACAAAGAGAACTGAAGTGCAGAAAGAGGAAATATTTGCTGTGTGCTCAGGGGATAAGGAACACGACTTCTACTCCCTAACACTTGACCCACTTGGCTTTTGCTATGGTTGCAAAGACACTGTTCTCCTTCTGTTTTCTAGATTTTATTTTTTTATAAAATGCTAAGATTTTATTTTGAAGCAGGTTAGGACAAAAGAAGACATCAGAAGACACCCTGTAATGTTTTTTTCACAAATTACTATTCTTATTAAAGAGACACAACATTTTCAAGCATTATTTGGGGAGATGTGACAGTTACTAGATAGCACTAAATCACCTTCAAAATAATAAAATATTCTATATATACATTAGTGTCCAACTTCACCTCATTGATCCAAAATGAATTCAGGGTCATATTTTGTCTGCAGATGCTGACTGAGTTCTAAGATTAGCGTGATCTGTCTTTGAATCTGAGATAAGCAAGCAGATATGGACAATGATTTAATTCACAGGTCATCATAGGAAGAGTCATGCATGTGAGAAGGGCACACAGATATGCACAGAAGACACAAAGAATAAGGAATCAAATCTAAGCCCTACATTTGTAATACTTCTCCCTGCTGCCATCTTCCTCGTGCTTTGTATTGGTGATGTTAGTGCAGAAAATTGTAATCCCTGATCCCCTTCTCACGGAATACTGAAATGTCTCCCTTCCTCTTCTAACAAGGCAACAATTAGTTAAAAGCTATTGTTTGGAGTTTTTTTTGTAATCTATGAAACAACTGATTCCAATTTAATAAATGAATCCAGTATTTAGTGTATCAATCAATCTCCAGCTGATGAACAAAAATATGACAGAAAAGAGAGTAGGTAACTGTTTCTCAGGGTATGTGTTAGTAATCTCATGGTGACTCTTACTAGTATGGTTTGGTTTTAGAATCATGTGTTGTTTCTAAGTGAAGAGTTCCTTGATGCCATTGATGTTTCAGGAACTGAAGATCTTTATAAGGATTCAGTCATGGGATCTCTCCTAACATTAGCCAAGGAGACATAGCTAGTCTGTGGAGGGTTACTGCTCTTTGAACCCTTCCCCCATGAAAGAACTGAGCCTAAAGCAATAAAAGATAAGAAATGCAGACAAGGATTGTCATTACATTCTCATCTTCCTTAGTGAAAAAACTGGGTTTCTTCAGAGTCCTTAATATTTGTGGATAAAGAAGCCACTGGCTTCTACAGACTGGCAAAGCAAAAGCAACTTAAATACAACAATTTGGTTCATATGACATACCAGAGTATTCACAATCTAGCTATATAGAGTTATCTAGGGTTTAGGAATTTTGGTTTCTTTCCCATCCCAAGGGATGTAGTTCTCTATTTTTTGCACAAAAGTCTCCTATCATTGGAACACATACTATAAAATACAATGTTGGTTCAACTTTGATGAGACAGTATTATCTTGCACAGATGTTTTATTTTTTAGAATGGGAAGCAATTCACATTTTTGCTTATTGGAGTTCTAGAAAGGACTATTCAATCAACATTTTATACCACTTTTTCTTTCAAATAGTCTTTGAAATTACTAAAACTGGTATCTCAGTGCACAGTTGCCAAATGGAATTGTAGAGTGAGAGTCACTGCCTAAATGGCTATACTTAATAAAGATTGGGGTGAATTGAAGAACAAAACAGCGGTCAGCAGAAGGGTGTCTGGCTCCTGCTGGCATGTTTGAACCCAAGCATATTTACAAAAAGGAGAAATATTCTGTAGTATATTCTGGCAGACTGCCTAATTTTCAAGTAAGCTGAACTGCATTGACTTGTTGGACCATGTCCTGAGCAATTCCAGGCACAAAAGCAGGAAAATATTCCATTATACAAGACTATTCTTTTATACAGCCGTCTTCAGTAATAGCTGTTGTGGGTTACAATACTGTAGAATACTGGGGTCATCACACCTTGTTTCCCTTACCTGCTACAATTTAATTTTGTGGCTGAATCATGTTGGAAGGATGGGATACAAGGATGCAGGTGCTGGTATTACAACTATACTTTATGGCACTCTTAGGGATCCTTGCAGACTGCTGGCTGCATGGCTGCTCCCACTATCCTACCTCCTTCTCCCAGGTGATGAGAAAGGCATCTAAGCTGAATGCTGGAGTCCTTACTCATATGCTGGATAGCACATGGCCATGTGACACAGCCAATGACTCTGTCAGTAAGTGACAGATGATGATCTGGCCTTTGACAGTAAATTAAGTCCCCACCCTCCATCTCCCCCACCATGCTTGCACGTGCAGCTGTTAGATGAAATGCTCTCATTTCAGGGACGACGTGTCAGTCATATGATAAGGTAGTGAGTGAGGAGTATTTGGGAACAACAGAGCCAGGAAATGGCTGCTGGTCAGATGAACCACGCTATTCTGCTGGGCTGGGCCTGACTTCCCAGGGAATCTCTACTTTTGCTTTATGTAAGGTTGTTTTCCCAATTAATATTATTCCATTTCTCATTCAAGTGAGTGCACACCCAAACATGCACACACAAATCACTAAGTAATTCAGGTTTAAAGGGACCTCTGGAGGTCCCAGCTCCCACTCAAAGGAGGGCCCACTTAGATCAGGTGCTCCAACCCAGTGCCCCCCACCAAGGACTTGTCTGAACTGGTACTATCACAGGGAAAGCAGAGAGGCTGCTGTTTGCAATGCACCACAGAGGAACACAAGGCACTGTACGTGTTGGTTGTGAGGGTTTCATAAATGCTTTATATAAGGTGAGGCCTGTGCTAGTGGGAAATGCCATAAATAAATGGCATAGTCATAAATGCCATAATGACTCTGCAATAGGGGAAAATCTTAAGACCATTTTACAGCTGTTTTGAATAATGACAGACTTTTCATCATATTGTCTGAACCTGAAAAATTACAACTTGTTTCTTCAAAGCTTTAAGTATTCCTCTCCCCATCCAGAGGCCAGCAGGAAGGGAAGATTTGGAACAGCACCAGAGAGTGGCTTGGGAGCAAAGCTTCAGTACCAGGACTTTAGCTCTCTCTCTTCCATGTGGTTGATAGTTTCCAGGTCTATTTTGGTTTCTGTCGATTAGGAGGACATAGTGCAATTCCAGACAAACAGGAATCTTGAACGTGAGCTAACAGCTCCAGCAGGAAGGCTAGTTAGGAGCATAATAGGTTTGCTAATAAATGTGTGTGGTTTACTACCTGCCTGGAGCACAGACCTCCCTGTGGGAACAGCATTACCAGAAGTAGGGAACTGCCTGTATTTGCATTCAGTGCATGACAAAGGTGAAGAGGAGGCAAATAAGCACACAAATACCCTGTGGACTCCTCCAGCAGCAGCCCATACACAAAGAGCTTCACCCACATGGAGATCTTCTTTCACAACAGTCTTAATTCAACCTTTTATACATTTAACAGCTCTCCAGGTGGAATGCTAAAACAAGACCGGCTCTTACTGGCTCCGTAATTGGTGCTTGCTCAGAACAGTTTAGGTGCACACTAATAATTAGTAACAGATCAATGTGGCTTAATCAGGGAAAGTGCTGTCCTGCTGACGGCTAAATTTCTTGGTGTCATTACATCCATAGTATCCTAGTGACAGATGGACCTTAGAAAATTAGTGGTGACAAGAAAAGGAATTAAATATTTAGTCTTCTACAGCAATCTGGACAAATCTAGGGTTAATGACATATTTATATACACACCCTATAGACAAGATGAGTCACTGGAAAATTCACCAGATGCAAAGGCTCTGCATCTCATTTAAACCATTCAGCACAGGTGGGAAATTCATTCCAAATACCATCTCAACCTGTCAGAAATTCCTCTCTTAAAGATGTGATCGACTCCCATATCCTGCACTAAAACTTCAATTCTGACAGTACATCCATGGAAACTTAAGTAAATTTGACATTTCCATAAGCTGGGATGTTTATAATGTTAGAGCTATTCATATACCTGAAGGGATGTTTATAATGTTAGAGCTATTCATATACCTGAATAAGTTGTAAATTAAAAGTGAATTATCTTACCTGCAGTGTCAGTGCTGCTCTTGCTGGACACGATTTTCATCATCTTCTCACTAAGTAATAACAAGAAAAATAGTAATTTTAGTATACTAACTATTAAAACTGTAGTGAAATTTATATTCAACAAATTTAATGGCCTTCTCTAACACATATTTTTAAAATTTAAATCACCAGTAATCTGTCATTCATCAGTAATTTTTTTTAAAATCACCTTTTAGTACAAGTTAAGCAAGGAATGGCGTATAAGCAGCAGAAAGCACAGAGATGTAGCTACATTAATTCTTTTTATCACAAAGAAGAGTAATGCAGTTAATATCCATATATCATTTGGCATATTCTTCCTCTCTGCCTAGAATTCTCATGGAGATGATAAAGAAACTTTAAAATGATTGAGCATTCAGGATTTTTTTTACTATTACATTCAAATATATTTTTGTTGATTGATTACTAAAATCATTACAGATGAATTCTGTTTTTACCTAGAAGAATCTTTGCTATTACTTGTATTTGGCCCTTTAAAAAGCGCAGACTGAACAAGACCAGTTAAACTGGCAATCTGTTTCTCCATGGCTTGTATCCTCTCTCTGTAAGACAAGAGAACCGTTTGTTAAAGCCAGATATATTTGCTTTCAGACTTGTTTTTCTAGGTGAACGATTACCACAGGATTGGAAAGACACTACAGAGTTTGTGCAAAGGCCCTTGGGTACCAGTTTGCATATACCTTATTGTAGCAGCTTACCACATCTTGGTTTGGACAGCTTTTGCATCATAACAGACAATTTAAAAAAATATGCTCAGTTAAAAAGAACAAAACAAACAACCAACTTCTAATGATCTCACAAGACAGGCACCTAAATCAATTTGTTAATGCGTCTTGGAACAAGTGAAAAAATCTTTTACAGCATTACATGCATTTTCTCTTTTACCTACACTGGGCCAGTCATTTTGCCTGTACTTTAGGTTTCAGGATTAAAGACTTTACACTGCTTGTTACTATTTTTACTTTCCCCAGACCCAGGATTTTTGTCTGGGAAACATTTAATCTGCCCAAGCTGACTACTATCCAGTCCAAATCCTTTGCACCTGACATCACAACTGTCTGCTCTGAAAAGGACAGAAATGTGACAAAGAGGCACAGGACACCAAATGCAGACTGCATGGCAACATTGTAACAAATCAGATTTTCTTTCATGCACATATCCCGAAAAGTTCCCAAAAAGCAGAAGAAAAGAGATGTAGAACTACAGTAAGAATAATCAATTTTTTCCATAGGAACCAAACGCCACTAAACAAGAACTGTAACTTTTTTTTGGATGTGAAGGCTAATATTTGTGTGTTTATCTGTTTGCATAAATGCATATATTAGTCAGGTACCAGAGAACTTCCTCAGTCAGGTCCAAACCAGCTTTTTGCTCACACAGGTGCCTACTTACACGTGCCAGTATGTCAATGACACACCACAACACAGACACACATCAGTACGGGACCTTCTGAAAAGGCATCCCTCTATTACAGCAGTTAAATGCGTAGGGAGACATGCAGAAGGAAATTCTAACAGCAGACTGTGGTTTTGGAAGATGACTGGGAAGGGAACTTCTCAAAAAGCAAGTGGTTAAGACCAGCAGCATCGATTGATGAGAGAAGAGGGGACAGACATACTCAGTCACAGACTCAGCGTGCTGCACAGCCCATCCATCACCACTGCAGCATTCCGGGCACATGGGAGTAGCCAAACTCTGGCCACCCCAGCTGCAGTTGCTGTTTGGTGGCTAAAGCAACAGCATCAATCAGTAATAGTCATATAAACTCAAATGTAGGTACCAATAGCAGCCAAAAGCAAGCTGACATGATAAAAAGCAAGTAACCAGCCCTGCTTGCAGCCAGATGGATTATCCAGGCTAATTATTCCATTCACATTCAGGGAATGAATGAGGTTTCCTGGGACAGCACACAGATACCACAGCCAGGAGAGACTCAGAAACACCCAGAGGCTGAGAAAACAGGGCAGCAAAACAAGTAATGAGATGCTAACAAACACAAGCAGGGAAGAAGAGAGTGCTCAGTCAGACCCCAGCCAGCAGACATGTTCTTATTGCGATTTAATGCAGTGCACACATCTTACTTTTCTGTCTTCATGTTGAAAGGTATTTTGAAGGGTGATGAGAAGACTAGTGAATCTAACTTAATTCATTTCAAACCAAGAAATACGTTACAGAATTTCCACTATTAAAGTTTTAAAATAAGAAACTGGTGCAGGCTACAGTAACCTTTGGAACAAAAACAAGTACTAAAACCCAGGGATAAATATACTCTAACAAACTTTAATGCAGCATTTTTGACACCTAATAATGAAAACATTTTCTTTTCCCAGATAATCATCACAAAACCTTCCTGGAACTAAACTCAACTGGAAGTCTATCTGTTTTAGCAATCCATAAATATGATTTTTTTTTCATCCCACATTAGATAATCTGGAAACAATTTTCTGCTTCAAAAGATATTATGGCAACACAGAGCTGATCTTGTCCTTTGCCATGAAATCTAGGAAAGTATGTTGTTAAAAGGGAGAGGGATGTTCCAAGATAGGAGATGACGAAAAACGAATGAAATACTGGAATCAATTGCACAGACCACATTACTTTTCATATGGTAAAAGCATTAAGAATGTGAAGAATCTACATGTGTTCTGGAGTTACTCTGTTAGAAACTAGGCAGATTTTTCCTGTAATCATTTCACTATAATACCCAGACTTGTTATGGCCATTAGCACCAAACATTTCAAAAACAGGTGTCTGAAAGGAGGTGCCTTTTAGGCATTAAATAAAACAACCTGGTTTTCGGAGGTGGTTGGACTGAAGGTGGTGGGAGGCAGCACGTTCCAGCATGGGCAGAGAGGGATGCAGGTGGCTGCTGGTGGGTTTGTAACCTGGGCTGACATGGCTGGGGGGCTGGTGGCCCAGTTCTGTCACCACAAGGCCCCAGAGGAGCATGAACAGGATCTGCAGTGGACCCCTTTGCCTCCAACTTCCTTGTGAAGGGCTGGAGCAGCCCCTGCTCCAGGAGGGAGAAAAAAAAGCTTTCCTCAGGCTGTGCCAGGCCAGAGTCTATCAGGGATGCCAGCACTGCCATGACAAAAACTGTGCATTTTTGGTTCTCAGCATTGTGTTTTCTACCCCTCGCTGTACTCACTGCTGTGGAGAGGTGAGGTGGGAACAGCCTGTCCCAGGAGCTCTGTCTGCACAGGGCAGGCCAGAGTCCATGGATGGGCAGGCCAGGGTCCCCAGGATGGGACAGGCTGGCACTCCAGTGACATGAGAAACAACAGGGTAACCCAGGGCACAGGACAGGCTGGCACTCCAGTGACATGAGAAACAACAGGGTAACCCAGGGCACAGGACAGGCTGGCACTCCAGTGACACAGGGCAGGCCGAGATGTGGAGCATTAGGACAAAGGGTCAGCCAGAACAGAACAAAGCGGTGCCTCTGCTTGCTGCCACCAGAAGGGTGGTAGCCCGAGAAGAGCCAACTTGTCTCTGCTCCCAGATTAATTTCCCAGATAAAGCTGCATCTCTCCACCACCCAGGAAGGGCAGGGAGAGTCCCTTTTAGAGCAGTTGGGAAAGAAATAGCTATTTTATCAGCCCGAGCACAGAAGGCATTGTTTCACATTGTTTTCATGTGAATGCTGGGAGAGTCAGAGGTGGCAGCATGGTGGGGAGGAAAGGAGGGGACAAGGTCAGAAGTGACACCCAGCAGAACTCTGTCAGACTTGGCTTTGGCCTCTCCCCAGCAAGGCCAGGAAGGCAGGGAGAGAGCATTTGCCAGCCCTCCTCTCCCCAGCAGCCTGACCCACAGCTCTGGCCCTGGGCATGTCCAGAACTGGGGCCCTGCCTTAGCATCTTGCTCCCAAAATTCAGCAGAACCCAAGCAAGCCCTTGCTTCTCTGGGGACTGGTGCACTGATGCATCAGATTTCATCACCAGATTTCTCCCTTACAGCTTCACTGATTTTCCATGTTACTCCTTCTGCTGCAGTTAACTGGAAGCAATTCCGAGAAGGAATACAGCATACTGCTGAATTGGTATCCACTTGTCACAGCAATGCTATTTAAACATGACATGTTACCTGCACGTTACTTCCCTTTCCTGGGGACATCTTTAATATTCACATCACTGGGAAGATACTTCATACACAAGCAGAATAAAACTGGTCTGTGTAACTGTTCATTCACATTCCTGTCCAACCCCAGGCTGTGCACCACATCACCCACAACAGATGTACTCAAACACCAAATCTGCATAATGAACTAACTGGCACACCTTTCTGGAGAAAAAAATTTCAGTGACTTCCGATTTTGGAGTTAAGCTCCAAATGAAGCAATGGAAAGGGGGTCAGAGACAGAGAAATACTAATTTCTTTCTATTTTACCCTATGATAGAAACATTTCATTTCATTACTATTTTTTTTATCTCACTGGGAAAAGAAAGGAAACAAGAGTAGGCTGTTTCTCCCAATGGCCTTCCTAGAATCAAGTGAAGGTGTCTTAGACTTTATTACAAATTCCCCCAAAACAGATGAGTGGGTGTCCTTGAAGGGTGGGAACCAAAGATCAGTAGAATTCTTCTGTATTCTGCTTTCTTCCCACAGAAAGATTCACACAGATGAATATTTCAGTCCTCTAAGGAGAAGATTTAACTCATACCTTCTACATCTTGAAGCTAAAGAGGAAAAGGAAGCTCTGAAGCACACCAGCTATTACATTATTTGACAATTATTATCCCAGAGCCTGCATCTCATCTTCCTACAAACCGTTCCTCCAACAGAAGGAAGACAAAACAGTTTACCTTTCCTCCATTCTGTATTGATAATTTGACTTCATTTTTTCTGCCTGGTTATGCAACACCTTTCACAGTGGAATATGCAGTTTTGGCCCTGTGGAAAGTGTCTCAGAGAGTGTATTTGTAAAGCCCCCTTATAAAATGCTCCGTGCATTGCTGATAGAGTCTCTCACTGTTCATGACTTTACAAACTAAGGTAATTTTTCCTAATGCATAGAGTCCACCCATACTTCAACATATCAAACAATAAAGTGGTTTTGTGGGGTGAACAATATCTAACAATCTACACATGGCCATTACACTTTAATCTTGAACTGCAAGCCGTGAGTCAATGATGTGTTCATATTTTTTGCTCAATCCAACTATCATCTTTTCTCACTAATATGGCATAAAAAGAAGAGGATGAAAGTTGTGTTCAGGCAGAAGAGAACCACAGAACACCCCAAAAATGCTTTTGGAGGAAAAGTATTCTATAGAGTTATCTTGCTGTTTTAGAGTAGGAGCATTTATTATATACATATTTAGCATTATCAAATAATCTAGAATTTTGCAACATGTGTAAATGCAAAGATTTTCAGTTAAACAGCATTTAATTTAATGCACTTTTGGATAAACAGCTCCTTTTCCAATTTATCAACATTTAAACATCTGCTTTGCCTGCAGTAACTTCCAGAAATGTCCCACAAGCTACATAAATGAGCCATCCAAAAATATGACAGCAAACCGCTGTTTAAACAACTCATGCTCACGCAAAAGATTTACTCATTCTTCCAGTAGACCTCAGATTTAATAGATGATGACCCTTTGAAGGTGAACTGCTGTAAACTGTTATATCTTCTAATATTTTTCTGCACATGGATACTAACATCTTTTATTCCTTTAAATCTCCATGAATTTGTTTATTCTCACTGTTGTAAAGGAGCTTTGTATGGGACTCTTCTGGTAAATAAATTGTGAGAATTTAGTCAATGCTTTATACCACAGAAGTAATCTTGGAAATAGCCAAGGTAAAACAGTTACAAGGAAGCATTACATGAAGCAATTAAATCCCCCTCATCTCTGCCTTAAATAACAGGCTTGATGAAACTGGCTTCCGTGGTGTCAAATTAAAATGGGAAATTCCAGTAGAAGAGCTCAGAAATACCAGGTTTCATCTCTTGTAGATCCAAATCTGCTGCACTTAATGGTTCCAAAGGTATGAGAACCATTTTCTTCAACAAAACCAGGATACAGTCAATAACAGGTCTTATCTGTTTTAGGTACCCAACATATTTTGATAAAGTACAGAGATATCCCAGTTCAGCCTTGGACTGCAAAATTGAAGGAGAATTGAGATGGGAAGAGAGATTCACTTTTACTTCTGACATTGTCACTATCCCTTTCCATCTTCCCCCGATTTATACTTAAACTTGCATTGTCCTGAGATTGTGACAGTGCTACTTTGAGGAAATTTCCATGAAGTCATGACACAAGAGACGTTTTCTTTGCTCTCAGCACACTCCACTAGTGATTAAAGCAACAACAGTGCTGAGATGATGAGTTTGGTGCCTGCAGGGTCCTCAGCCTGCTCCTGAATGAGTCAGGATAGGGAGTCCCTTGTGCCACAGTGCACAGATGAAAGGAGCCTTCTCTCCCCAGTAGCTCCAAGGCTAAGAGCTCCTCTGCCTGCCCACAGCTGACACCTCTGCATGAAGGCTGACGGAACACACTGCCATGTGCTTTCTGTGACCTGGCTTTCAGGCTCTTGGCATCAGCAAGTGGATTACACACACAACAGAGCAGTCTAGACCTCATTTTACCATGCTTGGAAGGGAATGAATTCAGCCCTATCTCTACAATCCCAAAAATAGTCTTTCTCACAGAAGCAAGCCCATACTGTTTATGGGTGTAAACTCTAAAACAAGGTAGGGGACACCATTCTGTACATCACCCCTCAGGTATCCATAACAACCTCGTAACAATTCAGTCCCTGCTGAACCAGGGAAAGAGCACCTCAACATTGATAACCCCTTGTTTAGTTTAGTATGGCTTAAACAGTGTTTGCTTACAAAGTTTATGAAATTATTATAAAGCTAAATTAAAGCTTAGAACATTTGTGTTTGTAGGACTCAAACCCAATTCTTAATATTGCAGTGGTTAAAAAACACACCAATTTGCATGAATTGCTTTTGATATTTACAATTATTTTTAGAAAGTCACACGTCCTCAAGGTTAAAAACCCACAACTCTTTTCAAAATTATTCTTTCAGTGCCATGTGACTAATACATACCATGCTGAATTTTAAGGTCATGTATTTATTTGGAAGTGCAATTATGCAAATTCTGCTTTCTTCATTGTTAATATATTCTGGGACCAGGATTAAAACTCCTGGTGCAAAACTCTCTTTTAAGGAGCAGCAGAACTATCTGTGTAGCTTCTCTTCATCCATTCAGAAACAAACACCCTCGTGTATATCTGTGTAGCTGAGTGAAAAACTGAGATGCCCAGAGAGAAGAGAGAAAATTGTACAAACTAGAAAGCTTTTGGTGTCCTTCCTTATTTTAAATTCCCATCATGAACTTTGTAAAATTTTCAACCTGTAAATGGATTAAAATTGGAAAATTTCCTTCAAATAATTTCCTAGATGTAATAATGGTAGCTTGAAATGAAATTTCAGATACCTGCAACTTTCTCTTGGAAACAGATACATAAAAACCCGATTTCACTGACCTTATACTGTAATACACCCTACCTTGTACTATTATGTCATAAGTAGCAAGCTATAAACCTGTAATTTTTGTGGGTGGCTGTTTTTCTTTATATTCTTCCATTTTTTCCCCACCAATGGACCTCATGACACACTTTTTTTTTCTGGCCAAGCATGGTAAGCCGCAACTAATCATTGAGCAAGTTGCTTAGATAGAAGGAAGCCTAGGGTCTACATGAAGCTCCCTATCTTTCCAGTGGTTAAGGCAATCAACAGTTACCTTTGGCCTCTGTGAGCTCAGCATTCTCCAGCTATTCATCTTCACTTCCCTAAAGAGCTCTATAAAAGTTAACAGCACAAACAATATGCTAGAGATTAAGGCAACTCATATAAATACACAGCAAGTGCCTGGCAGTGTAATGATTTTTCTCTCCCAGGGCAGGGTCTAAGGCAGAGAAGCCTTCACAGACTTTTGTGTAAATCTGATCCTTAAATAGACAGGAGAGACGATTGTCATCATTGCCATTGCACAAAAGTTAACAACAGTCAGGTCACCAACTACTTGTGATGCTGGAAAAATCATTGGGAACAGTACTCAGGTTTCGATTTCTTCCCTGGGACAGAGTTGCTTTTCTTTGCAGTTTCCCCTCAAGGAAGATTATTGTAAACAACTGTCCTATTTTTATGCAAATTCATGTTTTACAGGAGATACGACAGCAATGATAAATTCTTCCCATTTCCTAACACTAGATGAGAAAAACTTCACTCCATAAAGAACCAAAATGGTAATATCAGAGTGTCATTCTTAACGGAGGTGAAATATATTCCCTTATTAACAAGAACAGAACATCATTTGTTCTTGTAACAAGATCTGGCTGTCTGCAAAGAAAAATCCCAGTTAATCATTTTATTTTATTATATTTTTTCCAATGACTGAAATTTACACAAATGAAAATAACTAGGGATTCATCATGGGTTGACAATACTTTCAAATTAATAATGGATGGTGTCACATCTCCTCTAAATTACTAACTACCTTGACAGACAGCTAATAAACACTGCAGCCGGGTACAGCAGCCTCCCACACATTACATTGTCCCCTGAGTCTTAAATGACAAAGGATGTGCGGATTAGGAACGTTTCTCATTTGCACAAATTAAGCCCCAACTCTGCCCTACCTTGTCTCCTTGTCTTTGGGCATGGTGGGTGATCCATAGCCAAAAGCCTGCTTGTCCACGGGAGAGGGCATTGCCTCGGCCATGCCCGGGAGGCCGACAGCGCTCCGTGCTTTCGCATCCACAAACACAGGCGGTCCCGGCTCCTTTTTGAAGGACTGGCGGCTGGGGGAAGACCTGTCAGGCTGGATGGTGTGGGCGGGAATGTGAGAGCCATGGTGAGGATGAATATCGATCATTCTCATGTCAGCCACCCTGTGGGGTGAGGCTGGAGGTGTTTTAGAGCCAAGAGTGGGCAAATGGCTCTCGGGGTACTTCCGTGACTTTTGTCTGTACAAGGACTGCTCCAGCATTTCGGGCTGCATGGAGGGGTTGCAGTAAGTGCTCGATGACCTCATGGCACTGCGATGGTAAGCTACAATGTGGTCAGGGACATCGAGGGGGTGTCCGGAGTGTGGAGCAGCCACACTCATCCTCCCCTCGTGGAACAAGTAGGGGTCACCGTACAGACTTTCATTTCTCATCAGGGTGAGGTTTTTGTTACTCATGTCCTCGTCTGGCTTCACGTCCCGTCTCTCCAAAATGGCGCTGGGGCTGGGCGATATGGAGCGCGAGGCTGGCACGCCGGACAGCCGGTCCCTGGGGATGGTGGCATTTCCTGGCACACCCACGGGCCGGCCCCCACCATAGGGGATCCTGGACGGAGAGGGAGGCATGGAGTGGGGCACTGGGGTGGAGGGTGGAGAGCTGGGCATCGCATGCAGAGGGTGTACAGCAGATCCAGGGCGGGAACCACTCGGGCCATCTCGTCCCATATAAGCAGTTTCCCTCTGCATCTGGAAAGAAAAGGAAAAACACCTCAGATATAAAATTACTGAATGAGCAAAACATGATACGGGCTGTCTACAGGAAATCAGGAAATAAAAACAAACCCTCGAGACAAAATAATTTTACATCTGCATAAATAAAACCTCAGTGCATAACAAAAATAACAACTATAAACTACAATAAAATGGGCTGTATGTTAAAGGAGTATGAGAGGTTTAAAAATGCTTTTACTTATGCAAATACCACCTCACCCTAATCTGATATTCACAGCTACTGAAGCTGAAATCAGGGGTTGTGGTATCCAGGTATTCCACGTACATGTAGCCAGTGACAGACTTAAACAGTTTATTGATCAGACACACAGGCTAGAGTTCACTGATTCCAAAGCAGGATAAAAATGCTAGTGCTCTGGCATCACAAACATGCCTGAAATCCTTAGAAAAGAAAAATAAGTATTACAAGTAATTAGCCATTTTCTTCAGTGTAGGATTTATGCTTTTGCTAATGACTTGATGTTTTCTTTATTACACAAAGGATACAAAAAGCATAGGAAAAAACCACACACATTTATTGACTATACACAGTCAACTTCTATGAAAACAGTCTGACCCTAATAATGTGCTGTTGCAAAGATTCAGAGGGTTTGTGGAGCACATGCTTAAAGAGTCATTGATAATTTTATCACAGTTTTGTTAGCAGCAGCAGTAAGGAATAAGCAAGCAAGGAAAAGAAAGGAGAAACTTCCACATCAAATATATTAGTGCCTTTTTAAGAGACCTTGGCAAAAATCTGCAATGGATACATGCGTTTTTGAGAGTGTAGAATCTCACTGTGCCCAACCATGACCCTTCTAGATGGCTGAACACTGTCAGTGACAGACAGGAGAAATTCTCCCTCTAGAAAGCATCATGTACCTGCTCTGGTGCCCTTGGGGTAAGGTGAATGAACAGGGAGATGAAAAAGTCAGCTGAGGACTAACTACATAAGAAAAAAAAGTAAAATTTCTAAAATTCATGCTGACAATTTCATCTTCCCTCTCCATCACCTACAAGGATTGTAGAAAACTCTGTATCACAAAGCCTGACTCCCATTCCTAAAGTTACAGAGCACAAAATAATGTACAGTGCATGTTGCTTATCTGAAATCTATACAATTTTTCTCCCCTCTCACTCCTTGCTTTGATAATGTGACTGGATTCATTGCAGTTACAGTGATCCATGGCAGATGAAGCAAGAGATTATTCTGCCCCACCACAGGTTTTTCCACTGGTAAAGGAATTGCAGTGTCAGTATATAAACAATAGCTGTTCTTATCACAGCAGGTTCTGCACTCAGGAATTAGAAATGACATTCCCCAGGGCCAGAGATCAACAGTTTGGAGTATCAGGTATAAGAAAGAAGAAAGGAGATAACTTGATTGTAGCTGCAGCAATAATAAATAAGCGTAACAGAACAAAGGTGTGTACTGGGATGGGTCATGAGCCAGACAAAAATTAAGAAGCCAAAGAGGAACGTGGCATAATTTTTTCATTTGCACAGCGAAGTAATCTAGTCTGGAATTTTAAATAAGATATAATTAAAATATAACTAAACAATATTAATCACTTCTTAAGAGGGAATTCAACATAGTGGTCTATTGGCTTGAAGAAACACTGCAACATACTAAGCTAAATTGTGTGTACTGACTCTGGCCCTGGGCCAGCAGAACAAAATGACTCCTACTGACTTGAGCAGCTTTAGGATCATGTCCTCAGGGACAGGCAGATACAGAAGTTTATACCAAGAGAAGAACCCAGAGAAAGAAAATCCTCCAAGATTTCTACTGTATAAGCTACACAATGCCCTGTTTAGTTGCTTCAGATAAAGCTACAACAGATGGAATAGTATCTGTCAAAGAAACCATACATGTTACATTGTAGAGAGGATAAAATTTCCATGGGAAGATTTGAAAGCATTGGGTTTAATTTCCCCTAACTTCTGAACTTCATATTCCTGTATATGCTCATTCACTTCTCATAAGTCAAAGCAATCTGTCAAAGAAAAATTCCTATTTTCCACTGTAACATCATTTAGATGGAATAGTTTAGGATGGAAAATAATTTGAATATGAGACTGGACTATTGCTCAAAATCTTGTGTCTGAGTAGTGTTGTATGTAACATTATTTACTTTTGCTTTAAAATAGCACTTGGAGTACAGAGCCTGGGCAGGGCACAAACACCTGGGCACCCAACTCCTTTCTGAAAAGTTCACCTACTATTTTAAGCCAGGACTCAGGCTCTGGGTGGAGTGTACCAAAGGGGAGACTGTTGGAGCCAGTGAGTCCAGGGTGCTCAAGAAAGATTCATGTGCCAGGCACATGGGCTGGGCAGGGACGTGAGCTGGTCACCAGGAGCCAGGCAGCTTTACACAGTGGATTACAGGGTCTTCTACCACATGGTTGGTATTTCCTCTCTCTCTACTTTTCTCCCTTCTCCAGCCTCTCCAGATTCTTTGCTAATGGTAAGTTTAAAAATGTGAAGGATGGTCTTTTCTTGCTTCTCATCTGTATTTCTTTGGTGTGATAGTCCAAGCACATCAAAGAGGTACAGATGAGAAGCAAGAGAAGACCATCCTTCATATTTCTCTTTCACCACTCTCTCATATACAGCCCACTTTCTGTGCTGTTTCTCATCTTCTCTCCTCCACCACAAAAGCCCCATGTTGTTCAATAAAACCCCATATTCTTCTGCATAGGCTGTCTTGAGCCACATGTTCCTGGACTTCGCGTGACTCAGGGACAGAGAAAGAGGATATTG
Organism: Toxostoma redivivum; assembly: GCA_013397375.1. Classification (NCBI taxonomy): domain Eukaryota; kingdom Metazoa; phylum Chordata; class Aves; order Passeriformes; family Mimidae; genus Toxostoma; species Toxostoma redivivum. Next base: position 1,106,576 of record VXBI01011564.1, read on the forward strand.
GTTTTATCTGAGCCTCTAAATACTGGTGCTGTCCCACACAATTGCTTTGAGGGCAAAAGGAGGATTTTTTAGTGTAAACACAGGATCATGTGCTTTTTGACTGCAGCCATGTAACACGTTTACCTGAGGGTGGGGTTTTCTTTAGCACGTAGCTCTTCCTTGTTCCTACTGCCTATAGACCTCACATCCTTGAAATGGAAACTTGTCTTATCAATCCTTAGGTTAAAATAGGGCAAACAGCTAGCAACCATTTCTGTTTAAAACACTTGAGGGAAAATCACATCACTGAAAATCTTTCACATTCTGTAGTAAAAAGGACTATAACATGTTTAAACATTTCCTGTGGAGGTTTCTGGTGCCAGTCTAACAAGTTTGTAAGATACAGATTTTGCTAATTCTTTTTAAAATGGAGTCTCTATATGTTTGAGATGTTTATAGGGCTCTAATGTTATATAAAACCAATTATGTTCTTAGTTTCAAAGCCTGTTGGCACACTGAATAACTTGCTATATTTTGACAATGTCTATATGCACAAAGCCAGCAAAACAGTTATCCATCCACCCAAATGGCTAGAAGGAGCCTTGCTCTCATAGAGGACAAGCAGAGCCGGACTCTCTGCAGCTAGGGCACGCAGAGCCGTGCCTGCATGCACCAGGGCCAGTGCCACCCAGCATCCAGCAGCAGGACACTGCCAGCCAGCACCTGGCACTGAGCCAGTGCCATACAGCATCCAGCACCGGGGCAATGCCAGCAGCACCCAGCTCTGAGCTGGTTCCAGCACTCTGCACCCAGCTTGTTGCTGACTCATGAGCACCACACCAACCCTCCAGCTCACTGTGCAGCCCCACTCCAGACGTAGAGCCTGACTCAAGCCCTTATCTGCTGAGATCTCAACGTGAAACTCGGGCAAAGGGAAAAATAGGCCAGAGTTTCTGACCTGGCAGCCCTTCCCACTGCTCTCCTAGGCCTCCTCTATATCAGAGAACACAGCAACTGGCTTTGCCCCAGGATTTTCAGACTGTCAAAATACCTACACAGAGCATGTTCCCAAGACAGAGGTTATCCACACACCTCTTGGAGACACTGGGGAGTTCCCAACAGACTCCATTAATCACCTTTCAGCCATGTGAAGTTATTACTTTTCTTACTGTCCCTTAGACACCCTGCACTTCCCTGAGGAAAGTGCTCCTATGCTCTGTAAGCTGGCTCACCCAACAGTAAACACAGGACACCTGCAAAAATTTTGTTGAGACCTTAGAGTCTATGATGAAAAAACTACAGAAACACTAAGTGCTGATAAAATGCTGATAAATTAAACTGTTTGTAAAGAGATCTTTTATGAAAATTGCTCAACAGAAAAAATCCTCTAAAAAGTAAGGCAATCCTTCACTTTTCTAATGAGGAAAAAATTAAAGAGCCCTCAATCCAACAACAATAGAATCCATTAGTTCATTCTCTCTTCATAAAAATAAATTGACAACTTTACTGTACTAGTTGTCCAAACCCCTCAGCTTCACTGTTAGTTGCATTATATGATAACACTTCTGTCATGAGTGATCTTTCATTCCATTTGAATTTGGAGAGCTGAAAGCACAAATGCACTTTTGAAAAAAAACCCAAACACTTTTATACAGTTTTAATATTTCTAAAATAGGATAATTTACAATAAGAAAAAGTGCACTTGAAAATTGCAGAATTGGTAAACGGTTAAAAGAGAATTTTAAGTATTTGTACCAAAACTATTTGTCTGAAGCCAAATCAGACATCAGTGAGAGGCTGCCACACTTGCCTGTTCTTGCATTCTCATAGACTGCCTTACAGCACCTATAAATTTCCCCATTCTATTGGGTTGTTATAGAAAAAAAAATCATGCTGGTTGCAGTTGTAGGTTCCTCCAGCTGCCCAATGTTATACTTGAAAACTTCAAACACTTTAGAATAATTTTTAGCTGTTTCTGGTCAGAAACTTTTTAATGATGTGCACTTTCAGCAGACAACTCTAATCCAAGAGAGCTGAAACATTTTGTAAAAACATCAGTAAAGACAAAAGTTGGAAAAAAACACCCAGCAGATTTCGGTCAACAGTGATGATATTTCTTATCAGACATCCCTCGAGTGCTGCTCTAGAGCTTTGGTTTTCCAGATTCATAGACCTGGGTCAACTTGGTCAGAGTCTGAACTGGGGCAGGGACCCCAACTCTTCCATGTTCTCTTCAGCAGGGAGGGAGCTTGGAAGTTTGGGGTTACCCAGTAGTGAGACACGCTGGGGTTTCAGTGGCCATCACTCCTTGCCAATGCTTCCAGACTAGAAGTTTACTTGGGAATTTAGGGTTAGAATGGGCCCTCAGATGCCCAAAAAAGAGATTTCAGACCATGAAACCTCGCCTAAGTTGGAACCTGGCCTCAGTTGAATCTGGCCCCACAGTACAAGGTTCTAGGAGCTGCCCAGGTTCACAATTGTTTTTCATAATGGGAACCACAAGTTGGTAAAATAAAACTGATTTCAAATGTTCAAACTTCCAAGGAATAGGGAAGTCCAAGAGCAGCTAGCTGCTCTTAACATGTTTAATATATTTCCATTATTTTTTCCTGGATAATTTTCCAGTAAAGGAGTTGCAGAGCTCCCTAAGAAATCTCAACACTTATAATTAACTTCCCAGTATTAGCATGCACCTAGGTTTCAGTTATTTCGCTTATTTTGTATAGTTTTGGTATATGTCCAGCTGTAAAAACCTCTGTATTGTGGTGAAAGGAGAATTGAGATAAAAACTCAGAACATCTATGAAAGAAGAACTTTCTCTTTCTAGGGTCTGATTACATATATGGTTGGTATGCCGAGAGAATAACTGGATTTTTCTTCTGCTGCTTATGCTCTTAATTCTCTGGCTTTTTCTCTCCCTTGATGAACAACAACACAATCAGTCAATATAAGATATTTCTTAGGATGAGTCTGTGATGGTTAGTGATGGTGAAATCATCCAGCCCTCCAGTTTCTATGTTCATAGATTAGATTTATTTTGGCCAGGGTCAGCTAGCTAGAAGTTGACATGAACAAAACAGGAGAACCAGAAGGTGATGCTCACTATCTTAGAAGGTGGAATTTAGAGGACACAAACATGACCCTCCAGAAAGGAGGCATTCGGAGTGAATCATAATCAGATGTTGTCACCATACTACTCAATATCACTGTGACATCCAGTCCCTACATCTTTCTCCCAGTTGTGTTAGTGTGCACAGAGGTTATGGCAAAAGCATTATTTGATCCTCAAAAGCAGAATTTCTAGGATACCATATTGTGGTTACCAATACATTTACTTGATGCTCAGACACACCATCATTTCCCTTGCCATGCCACGGAGCATCAAACACATTCTTAACATTATTGTCCCTTATTTTATACATATATGTCTAATCCACACTTGTGTATGCATCCATCCCTACAGCAAACCAAATGTTTTACCTCAAGCTATTTTACATGTCTCAGTCTGTCCTTTTATATCCCTGACTACATAAAAGCTTAATTCATACCATATCACAAAGCTCCCACGGGGAAAACAAAGAATACCTAGTTCACTTTTTACTGAATGTAAAACAGATCCATAAAATTCTAAGCTAACCACAAAACAAATGTAATGGTAATATCAAAAATAATGTTTGATTGCTTCACCTTGCCTGTAAGTCAATGTGCATGCTGAAGATGGATCATGCAAACAAGCAGAGAGGAGGGATTTGCAGACCAAATCCCACACAGTCTGCTTTTTTGGGCAAAATTTCTTCAACTATCTGAATGCTACCCTAAGTATTTGTTTTCACAATTTAAACCACTAACACTCTTACTACACACTTAGACAACATTGTTGCCTACAGACCAATAAAACAATCTTTGATAAGATCTTTGCTTTGAAATAATTAAAGTCACTTACTGTTTCTTCAGGAAATTACTCGAATGGCTACAGCAGTGAGATGAACATTTGGTTCCACTTCTAATAAAGCACTTTTTGTTTTCAGTCTTGAATCTCAATCCTTGGTCTGTGGTATAACATTTTGTATATCCATGTCTTCTGCAAAAAGGTTTTGAAACAGGAAAAATGTTCCTTGTTCCCTCTGCTCACAACAGGCCATCTTGCTTTATCCGGTCATCTAAGTAATGCTGTTTCAATAGACTGAAGTACTTTTCCACATGACAAGCCTGCAATTTCTCCTCCCCTTCAAAATTAGTCACTAAATAACCTCCTTGGCATGTCACCCAGTCAAACTGTGCAACACTATGTGATTCAATCACTCAATCATTTTTTAATGTGTGCCTATAAGATGCACAGAAAGAGACTAACAATATGGAGTGAACCACAAAAGAGACTCACAGAGGGGAAAGCCATAAATAAAATAGTGAGTAACCTCTGTTTCAGTACACAGGGCATTTCAAAGGCAACACTATGAGACCTATATATATTCATTCCCCAACAGGTGAAGAAGACCTCCAACTATTTAGCAAACCCAGTAGACAGAATTCTAGAAAAAAAATTCAGCAGTTATAAACCTTAGAAGCTTTTCACCTCCTCAGGTTGGTAGTGCCACTGTAGAAGGAAGCACTAGCTCCTCCCATGGAGGAGCTGTCTACTCATTAACCAGGCACCTGAGCCACCTGGATAGCCTGAACTTTGAGGTCCTCATAAATCAATCCCATTGTTATCTCTGCAACACCCCACACAAGCCATCGTGATTGGCTGATGGGTTAGATTTGTTTTGTTTTTGTTTTTTCTTTAAAGAGGAAACAATAGAGAAGGTAAATGCATTTAAATGATTTTGAACAGAAAGGATGTCTATCCCCTTCTATCCCCTCACAAGAAAAGACCACAGAATATGGAAATTGTCTCCTTAAAAAGACAGCATTTACAGCCTAAAAGAGATGACACTTAAATATCATAAGGGAAAATCTCATGACACAAACCCTTCCCAGTCCTGCAGTTATCTTCTGTTTTGGGGGGGGATTGGTTCTTTCACTCTTGGTTTGGATTTTTGTCTGATTTTGCTTTTGTGCAAATAAGAAAAAATGGCCTATATCATCATAAATGGCATTCAAAGGAATAAACATACAATTTAAGCATATGATCATGAGCTAATATTGCTGTACAGAATCAGTCCTAATGAGACATTACAGGAACAGCATTTCTGTTTCACAGTACTGCTCTCAGTCTCAGCCACTAGTGAAGGAGGCATCATTCATTCCTGCTATGAAATGGCAATTTGACACTAAGCATTTAAGTAACAGGAGAAAGATCAGAGAAGATCTGGTAGCCAAAACTAAAATCCAGGTGTTCCACCCCTTACTACCCCCAGCCCAGCATCAGAGAAGCCTTCCACCTTTCTAGACAGCTGCTGTGAATTCTGAATTCTAATGTATGCCATAATTTGTATGCCATTATTGATCTTGACTAGAACTTTACAAAATTTATATGTAGTGTAATAGAAACAGTTTTTTCAGAAATGTAAAAAAAAATTCAATTTGTCTTAAATGCTTACTTTCCAGTTTCCATGTAAAATATTTTAAAACTTTATTTTTATTAAATATTTGCACTAGTGCTATAATAAAGTATTATTATGGCACAGCAAAAATGTTAAACCTATTTATTTTTATTTCAAATTTAATCAGTCAAGGCTTGTTTCTTGCAGTGTAGGGGTAAAGCAGTATTTACCATTCAAGCATCTGGTTTATATTTGGCAGGTTTAACTAACCAGTCAAGCATCCCCTTTTAATGAATGGATGTATATACTTGACCTAGTTAAAAAGCTGCTTAGTTTGGTGGACCAACCTGACTCAGAAACCTCAAGAGTACAAAAACCAAGCAAATTATCCTAGAACACTTTATTGCCACATGTGCTTTTCACCAGTTGCAGAGAATATTCTTCTATTCCTATTCTTTCTTACAGGCTAACAAACCTGAAGTGAGAAATTATTATGCTAACATGCAGGATAAAAAAGATGACTGTATTTTGCTAAGTTTCTCTGCAATGAATTGCAAGCTGATAGGCTGAACATTTTCAGTAATTGTACTCTAGCATGACAAAGTATACCCCAGAACATCAGACAGGGATATAACTAGTTCTCTATATATATGACATTATATACATGTACATCTGATGCACACAAAAAGCTTTTCATTAGATGAATTAATCTGTTTTTAATTTTAGAATATATCAGGCACAATGTCATAAATATCGCACAGTTATATCATTACCAAGGCTGTAATTTAATTTGTAGGTTCCAACAATGCATACAAACAATTCAAGCATCATTTTCCATTTCAATTACTTTATCGAGCCCTCAAGCATTATCTAGCTTGCCATGTATTATCCCATGTACAATTACTTGCTATGTATTTGTTTATGAAGTACTGTACAGAACAAGAACTCCTTTTCAGTTCAAGCCCCTGTGTAAACCAAGGGCATGCCCCTAAGAGGCACAACACCCTATGCTTCACTGAGACCAAACCTGGAAGTTTAGATTAATTTAGGACTTTAAAACCAATGTTAATGTCTATATTAATGATAGGCTCAAGTCACCACAGACCTGTAATGCCAGTCACCTTCCTTTCTTCTACATCATTAACAATGTTGGTCTGTTGGACCTTTCCATTAATTTGCTCATCACATAAATTTATTTTCTGCTTGTTTCCCTCATTTTGAAGCAGAAAAAACATTAGAGACTAAACTTCAGTAGAACACACAATTATAAAGCCAAGGAATATTTTGAAGTCTAATGTGGGGTCTGCACATGTGGCCTAGACATAACTTATGGCTTGACTACTGATCAAAGTTCTTTCAGCTCCTGATAATGGCTCTTTGGGTTCCTATTCTTTTAATACTATTTTAATGGATGGAAATAATTAAGTAGTTAATGCCTTATAGTGCTGTAAACAACTATTTCCTTGACAGAAAACAGGGAAGCACTTATGGTGATTGCTGGTCACTAACTCAAGACTTGGTTTTGTTCTCTCACTCTAGAGCAAAGCTTGTGATGGAGTCAATGGGGTTTTGCTTAAATTAAACAAGTTAGTTCAGTCCAGCAGAATCCAAATGGAAAGTTTTCTGATGACAGCTTTTAGAGCTGAATTACAAAGAAAGTATGTTTTCTCCTGTATTTGAGGCTTTGGGGTTAGGATTTTGGGTGTGGATTTGAGTTTTGAGATTTGGGGGTTTTCTGCCAAGGAAGGTCTCATGCCACCTCACCAATCCTATCACCCACCCAGCTTCTAATTTTGATCCAAGAAACCAACAGTTTGAGATGACAAAGACCAATCTGTGGAGTTGTCTGCAGGATCTCCTAACGCTGCTAGCTCTGATACACAAGATTCATGAAGGCAGCTGAGGAACTGCCATCGGCATCTTTCTTCTCTCTGCTTAGGGTGGCACCATGACAAGGTCAATTTCTTCTATGAAAAGAGAGTGATGCTTAGTTTTGCCTCCAAACACTCAGCAGAGAAGAAAAAAAATGTTCTTAGCTCATCCTGATCCTAGTCTCAGTTGCTTCCCCATGGCAAAACCAAGGGAGCAGAACACAGCCCCCAAGGTGCTGTCCCTCACAAAGTGACCCTGGTGACACACACCAGCATCCAGTCAGGCTGTGCTGCTGCCACTGCACTCCACTCTGCTCTCCATGACCCCAAAAAACTCTTTCAAATTGGCCTTGACTTTTTCACATCAGCTCTACAGCCCACTGCCCATGTTTATACTTACAAGGATGTGTGTGGTGTTGCCTTGAAGACTGAAAATCCTACAGAAGCTCTTTGAATTTGAGAGGCCAAGCTAAACAAACAGGGAGGGAAAAGAACAGTTCTGGCTGCCTAACACATACTGAATTTGAGATTATGTGCAGACCACACTATCTTCTCCTAAACATGCATATTGTTTGTACTCCCTCTGTTTACTGATTCCAAAGACATGCAATGAAACAGATATGTCTTGGAGTAAACACAACTACCATAAAATTCTCTTATAATTATTCCAAACTCCCTAGTTCTTACAACATAAATGCAAGCAAACAAACAAAAATCCCTCTCACACCACAGAGCACATTACTACTGGCTAGAATGCACCACTAGAAATGGGACAGGCAGCTCTACAGCTTCCCTGCTGGCAAAGCAGCACTCTCACTAGAGCAGCTGGGGCTTGCAGAGTGGACCAACCTGTGCACAAAGCCTTTGAACCAGCCCACAGATGAGCATTTGAACTCCCAAGAGAACTGTTGTCTTGTAACCTGTGTATTAACTACATGTTTACACACATACATGTATGTTTTGCATACAGGCAGTGCATTTTTGGCCTATTCTTTGGTGATGGCAGATCAGTATAATCTGAAATCTGTGATTTTTAGGGATTAAAAAAGTTAAACGCAAACAAATAAAAGTGGGTAATTCTCTGCTGGAAGCTCTGTAAGCCTCTCAATTTTATTTTTTTTTTAGTTTACTAGAGCAAATATAGCCAACTCTCACTGGAGTTGCATGAAGAAGGTTCTGCAAAACTGAACTATTACGTCAGGTCTGCAGTCTGTCTCTCTACTCTGTAATTCAAACCTCATGCTTCCCCCTTGTTTCTGTCCTGATTTAAGCAAGGATATTTTCCTAGCTATAGGAAAGTATCACAGCATGTATCACAGACATATATGCATTAAGCACCTCTCAAAAAGTCAAGAAGAAATATTAATTGCTCTGGATTGAGGATTTGTCTTACCGAATGTTTCATTAAAGGAAAGTCAGCCAGACATCCTCCAGAGTCAGCTCATTCCCCTAAAGCTGGGTGGGACAAGCTGCCCTTTTGCATTCCCAACCTCTTACCACTGACTGCAGTGGGTGGCAATTTCTACATTGATTTTATAAGGATTAGATTTTTTTAAAATTCTTTATAGTGAGCCTGCCCATATGTCTTTCCATTTAGCTTGCTTTCAGTTCTTTTTCTCATTCCACTTTTTTCCTCTTTATTTTTTTTTCCTTCTTTTTAAGAAAGCTGAGATCCTATAACTATGAAGGACAATGACAACTTCATTCCATTTGCTGCTTGCTGGTCCATACAATGGACATTGCTGCGATCTGCCTTGGGGAATCCAACTTGATCCATGGTTCCTGTTTTATTGAACTAAGCACTAAGTATCTCTTTCCTGAAGCTGGCAATAAACATTATTTCTCAGCAGAGTAATATGGAAGCACATTCATTTTCCTCTTCCTCTGTCCTACCATTAACACACTTATTTATGCCTAGACTTTATAACTTCTTAAATGCAGAGAATTGAGTTTGTGGCATGAAATGTTCCCCCCCTAGTTCACAGGTAATGCAGGAATATTAATAAAAAGAAGCAAGTCATATGTTGCAGATATTTTACTAACATTTAACTCATGACTTAGACTGATGACCTTAAAGATTTTCCAACCTAAATGACACTGATTCTCTGAAACAGGGAAGAGAGACAGGAGATAAAGAAGTATTATGTGGAAAGGAAATAGGAAATTCTTAGTGTAGAACTACAGAAGAAAGGAAAAAAGACAAAATAAAAAGGGAATGAGACAGTGTGAAGGAGAGTTAATAGGAGTTTGTGAGAGATGAAAGAGTAATATTGGAGATGGAGTGCTGAAAAATTAATAGGGAAACAAGAAAGAGATAAATAAAAAAGGGAAAAAAAGAGAGACTTAAGATAGAGAGGAATTGAGAAAAAGAGGAGTTAAAGAGACTGTAGTGTATGAAGGAAAAGTCAATAAAAAATTCAATGAAAGAAAGAAAAAACAGAATAAATGGAAAAAACAAACTAATTGCGAATTTTCTTCACTGCTAGAAGATTTTGCATTCGTTCTTGTTATTACAATGCTGTAGCCTAGCACAGTAGGCATGGTAGGGAGAGAGAAAGAAAGGAAGGAGAGGAGGGAAGAGAAAATAGAACCTCCAACATAAATTTAATTTATTTTGTTCAATATTCTGAGTCTTTGTGGATTTTTTGGTGGATGTGGTCAGAACATGAGGACGGTTTTTAGGAAAGAAGTGAGCAGAGCACTTCAGGTAAATCCCAGCTGGAGTGACCCAAAAATGCTTGAGGACATGGACAAAGAAGATAAGACCATCACTTTCTTTTGCAATCCACTCTTGTATTCAAAACAAAGATATTTGAGATGCACTTTAAAGCTATAAATGGCTTTTGAAACCCAGCACTTAGTTCAGCCATTACCACTGAAGAAGTAGGTAAGGTTCCAAACAGACAGTGCAAGAAATAACAGCTTTCTACAAGTGAGCCCTTAATGCAGCATCTCTGAGACCACCCCCCCAGGCAGTGGGACTGAGAGATAATGCTGAGCTGGCTGCTGCCCTCTGCACATGTCTGGTTGTTAGTGGAGGACTACAGAGGTTCTGGTTTGATGAAACCATCACCAAGCTCCGACAAGTGATGAGACATTTCATGTGTGTGTACATGCACATGTGCACACAGCCCTTACTTCTCAGGAAACTTTTTCCCTTATCAATTCAATTGTGTTATCAATCCCCTGACCACACAGGTTTTTAACCTCAAGAACATCTGCACATCAAGAGTTCTTTGTCCAGCATAATGTTCAATGGCCCTTCCCATTCCTAAACTGAGGTCACCTTTTTTTCAGGTGTAAAACAAGAATCAAACAATTAAAATAAGAGAAAAGCAGTATCACACGTCATCCTATAAAATGGTGAGTTTACAACATGCCTCATCTTAAATATAGCTCAAGGAATGGGCTCTGTATTTGGACTAGTCTGGTTGTACCTGTACTGAACCTGCTGTCACAGATTAACTGTCCATGAGAAAACCTTGACAACACACTGGCTAAACTCTGCTTGGAAGGGAATGGAGCATAAGGCCACTTGGAGCTGGACCCAGAGCCATCCCATGAGAGCTTCCAGTCTAGCCACACTTTAGCTCAGGCAAAGCGAGCAAAAAGATGGATGAGATGCAGCACATTTTGCATTGGCCTGTCTGAAATTACAGAGCCTCTGTGTGGAAGTTTATTTCCCCAGCAGCATTTCATCATTTGAGCTATCTCCCTGCTACCAGTCTGCATTGCTTTACTCCTGACTGGCAAGACAAACACCCAGATCAGTTAACAGGCACTCATTTCTGCCTATTTATGCATTTAATTTCCGATGAACAAATGAAATGTGAGAGTTTAAAAAAAATGTTTAGATTATCCAATTAAGCATAGAGAAGTTAATAAATTTCTCATGCTTTATTTTCCTATGCTTCCTTCATGTACTATGCAGACAGAATGACGAGTACACTAAGAAACCTCTTGGCATTACAGCCAAGATTTTTCAGGGTGTTATCACAAATGACAAAAATATAAACACACTAAAACATAACACATTTCAATCCTAAAATGGTTGGATTTACATAATTACATCATTGGTTTGCCAATATCCACATTTATCTCATCAGTATAGCATGGCCCACCCATCCCATAAGCTATTCAGATTGTTTGGATTGAATGTACAAAAGCTGTTACTGATCTATTTTTCTAAAGTTAACATTATGACAACCCTCATAACTAGTGCTGCATTCAAATCAATTGTTGCCTTTGCTTTCAAACCAACTACTTCTTTCTTCTAATTTTCCACTGATGCTTTTTATGGTAGAATTTTCTGAGAACAAATAGAGTCATGTAATTCATGAAAATGCAGAAAGCATTTCCTCCTCCCTCCCCATTCTCTTTGAAGAGATGAAGGACACCATGTACATAATATAGACAACCACCACCAATGCAGGGAGCCAAACCCTTCAGACCAATCTCAATTTCAACATTTCCTTAGGGCACCACAGAACTGATGGGGTCATCTCTTTTTTTTTCCAAAAAAGGAATAGTTTCAAAGATGTACAGTTCTGGTACAGATCAGCATTTTTATTTGGTTTAAATAGGCTGTATATCAGATTTCTGCTATTTAAAAGAAAAATACTTTTAGTAACTGTACTCATAAATCAGAATAAATGCATGGCTTTCTGACTCCCTGTAATAACTCAGCTCTTATTTTTGTTCCATATTTGTATCTCTTCTCATTGCACTGAAGACAACTAAAACTGAACAAGCTGACATAGTTAAAGGAACATAAAGAAAGTGTAACCCTTGGTCTCATGTTACCAAACAATTGAGTCAAAATACAGTTTCTCTTACAGATATACAAACTGGGTTAGAATGTAAATAATATAGAAATATTATAAATCAGAGCTGATAGTCAAAAGACATAAGCAGCATGTTTACACCTGTTTCTTCCCATATAAGGACATAAAAAAATCAGAAAAAATAAGTTGCTGTGCTGAGTTTTGGAGTCAGCACTATTGGCAGGAGAAATGGTCATTTTTTACATTCAATTGGATTTTGCAATGCAAGTGTCCAAGCCACACCACAGCTCATAGCCATAAGGCTGAACAGCATTTGCAGTTGTATGTCTTTTGAAATTACAGAAGTGCTATCAGTGCATCAGTTAAGAGGCTTAGATCACAAACTTCTTCCTACACTGTTTGAATCTTACTTTTTCTTTTCCTTTTACTTCCTCCTATCCCAAAAATATCCAAACTGGTCAGCATGGCTGAAGTAAACAATCTAGTTTACCCAAAGGTCAAGCTATCTATAGTAAATATTAAGTGATACAGGGACTAGCCCTTTACCCAACACACCCGTTCAGTCTTTTCACTTAGTCACATGGAGTTCAAATTTGCAATGATGTAAGAAAGACATATATTCAGACAAAAAATAATTTCAGCATCACATCATTTCTCATGGAGTCCTATTGCGTGCTGATATATGCAACTGTCTTGCTTCTGCCAGCTGAGGCTTTTTTTAACCCCAGATCTTAACCTGTATCCAAGGAAAGATATTTTTACTGCTCATATTTTCAGAAGACTGATTAGTTTTCCAGAGCCCTTATTAGAAAAAGTACAATCCAACATGGAGAAGAATCAATATCCTCAGATATATAACTGCGTTCTCTTAAACACCAGGTAATGGTTTACTCCTCTTTGTTAGAAGGAAGATAGGGACAGAATTAATTCTCTTTAGAATTCATAAGGCTAATGGCTAATAATATACTGAAGAGAAGACTCAGTGGAAAGCAGAGACGCTGGGACACAATCATGAACTAACACATTCTGGATTTGTGAAAAACTGCCTGGAAAAGCTAAGGTCCTCTGTGACAAGAAGAATGGATTTTTTGAAGAAGAAATATTGTTGCTAACTTCACATGGTTCTGGGAACTGTGGTAGCAAAATGTCCACCTTCAAAAAGTGATTGTAAACCCCTGGTCGAGTAACAGCTCATTTGAAAGCTACCTGGAAGCCATAAAACTTGACTGGACTTTGACTTGCATGACTCCTGCAATTCAGATAAGCTACCTGGTTTCCAAAGGAGGTAAAGAAGGACCTCCTCTCCTAAGGGAGGTCACAGCCATCAGCATTTTTATCATTATGAATGTGTTCAGGGAGCTCCGGCAACATCTGACTCTGTCAACTACTTAGGAATTTCAAGTAAGCAGTCAAATTACTGCAAACTGTTCTACTAAAAGCAAGGGGGGGAAAAAAAAAGAGCAAAACTTCTAAAGAATTGGCACGAGGAAACATTATGTAAAAAGAGGTGGAGTAAGAATAAAACCAGAAACTAGTAGACAATAAAAAATGGGACTCAAATCCAATCCTTATGTTTTTATTCAGGGCAAGCTCTCACTGAAGGCAGCAAATTCTTTGCCTAAGAACCTCAGATGTATGAGAGATAAAATGTCTAGTTTTAATGAAGGGCTGGAAAGACCTTCACCCAAAAGAGGTAATATGTTTCTGTGGGTAACTTCATCAGCTCTCAGCAAACCTCAACATGAAAGGCAGACCAGCTTGAATACAGGCCTGTTAGTGGGAAATAAAGAACCCTCCCCCTAAAAATTCCACTCTCTAGAAGTTTCCAGGTAACTTGTTTGTGATATGTACCATATGGCACTCCTCTCAGACTAACTAGGAGATTATTGCATGGGTGTGGCAAGCTTGTGTTCCTTCAGGGGTTTTATATCAAGAACATGACACTTTCTTTCAAAGGCAGTTTCACATAAACTTATAATCCACCCTCATTACTTGAAAATTAAAGAAACCCTAAAAGGTATTTTTAAAAATGTTGGTATAGTAATAGTATCTACAAGGTTATATTCCTTATGCATACATGTATTCCCTATACATACATATAATACTATTCTTAATGTTTGTGAAATAAATAAAATACACCAAAGAAAAAGGCATCATATTAAAAAAGCCACAGTGCAGTATCCATCCAACTATTACACAGGATCTGTGTCTTTAAACAAAACAGATTTGGGCTAGAAAACATTTGAGATTAATATACTGTTTTCTGTGTAGCAAAAATAAAATTTTTTTTCCTTTTAATTATATCCTTTTTTCACTAATTTAGGCTTTGCACAGCAGTAGGTACAGTATATCAAAGGATACATAAATGAAAGAGAACAGGTACATTTACAGTCTTTCATCACAGACTGATTTGATGCAGGTACTTCCTGGTATCTGCAGGCAGGTCTGTAGTTGCGTAAATAATTGGTCACTACTGAAAACCCACTCAAAGCAAAAGCAGTAAAATCCATATCAGTAAAAGAAAATCCAGAACATCAGAGACTTCTTTTATAAATTTTAAATTTCAGCAAGATTTGTAACAGCAAGTTGGAAAATAACTGTTCATGTTCATTATGAAAGTTTGAAAATAGACATAAAATCTAAGAGTAGAGGTTGGTGATTTAAAGAGCAATTAAATATTTATTTTCTCACACAGCTGAAGGAAGAAGAAACAGTTTTCATTGTTCTGACTGAAATGCCCAGTTTATCTGAAAATATATTTAAGTTTGGAAAATAAAAAGAAAAAGGGAATTATATATCTATCCTTCATTATTTATAAGCATCATCTTACCTTACATCTCTTGGTTAATTCTGTTTCTAGATGACTTTGGCAGGTATTTTAATTCAGAATTAGTTTCAGCAATACGTGCCATTACATCTGCTCTGTAAAATAAACTGCTTTTTCTCTTCCCATCAGACAAAGTATGTGGCCTGAAAGAGCTGCAGCGTCTCTGCTCAAGAGATTTCATGGACACTCAGAGGCTTTCTTTCCATTGTACGAAAGTTAAATCTGAGTAAGGAAGGCATTTTTCCTGTCCCGGAAATCAGCATAACCAAAACCAATGCTGAGCTAATGAGAAATGTTTCTTCCATGTGTTCTGTTTGGCAGACACCACAAGTCATATCAAGGAAACACGTGATGTTTATAAATACAATATGGCTTATGTTGTCATAACCTCTCAATGACAAAAAGAGCATTAGAAAAAGCAGACAGCAAAACAGCAGGAGACATGAGATTTGTATCATTTGGAAGGTCTCTATCAGATAATAGAGGTATTAGCAATTGCCCTTTCCTTTTTTTTTTTTCTTTCTTCCCAAAAGGAAACAAAGTTTTGTAGTAATAGGATCAGTAAGGTAAACACATGGAAACTTATATAAATGCTGTCCTTTAGGCATCCTAGCACTAAAATGCATTCACCCAATTTATTGCTTGAATTATTTTCCAATAAATACTTTTGTTCCAAGTATCTCTATGTAATGCAAAGTATTTTTAGCTGTAGTATGCAATGTAAAGATAGAACTGTGGCAGCATTTGCAACTTTTATGTTTATTGATGTTAAGATCATAAGCTATCCAATTAAAAGAAGTTAAAGATGCTGGATGTATGTTTACAGATACATTAAGAAAAACTATTCTGCTTTTATTATTTTTCTATCTTTTCTGCAAAGCAGCACTGAATTTCAGCCTCCTTGGAAGCCTTAAATTCTTGGCAGTTGTTTGTGGGTTTCTAGTACTTGTAGGGTATTTTTAAGTTCACATGTTGTATCTAAGTCTAGAGAGTTAAAACGTTAGCAGCCTGCTAACCAGTCACTTTCAAGGGAAAAATGAAAAGTTGATTTTGTGCAATTTCAATAATAAATGCTATTCAGCACAAGTTTACCCAACTTACCAAACATCTGCCTCATTTTCCTATACAACTCATTTTAATTCCTCTTCTCTCACCCTGGCAGCCAAAACCCCCATTGCTGTCAGGAACATTATCATCTTTTTTTGCCACTCTAACTCCCATAAAATGTGGAGTTTCCAGGTACCCTGCACTGCTCCAACTCAGCTCTGACTCAACTTGCCCTAATTGTTCTTTCTTGGAGAAAAAGCCTCAAAAAAATCCAAACCAAAACACAACAAAACAAAAAAACCCAAAAAACCCCCACAAAAACAAAAAAATAATCCAAAACACCTCAAAGCATGCCTCAATGCAACAGCCACAACATTCTTTGGATATTCTGACCTCACCCAGCAGAGATCTTATGCAAATCAGAGAACTAAGTAAAACCATGGTTGTGTCTAGGACACGATAATATAGTGTACTGAACAGATTTTAAGGCAGGTGGATGGGAAGAAGATGACTTCCAAGCAAAAAGCAAAATAACCACTAGTTTCTTATGAAGTAAAAACTCCTTCCCAGTTCTCAAAATTGGCTGGTAGGTGAAACCCAAAACAAACCACTACATAAGCCAACATTATAAGTATCCAGGTGTGCCTCCAGAAACACTGACTAGCTTCTCTAACAGAAGAGGTAGATTGCAATATAAATTTCTTTAGCCACTTCAGAAAAGGAGGGTGTAGAGAATGGGGACAGAAAATTTGCTGTGCACATTCAGTGGGGGAATTACTTCAGCTCAACAGCCTGTTGCAGATTTACAGAGTACATTTTGGGAAAGGAAAATTAAAAAATGAAGAACAGAAGCAAAAATATTCAGTGAGACAGCACTATGTGGCTACTTCTTGCTTAGCAGCATTCCACATGGCAGACCGGACAAACAGAACCACGCTCTTGGAGATGGAAAGGGCCAATACCAGCAAGCGAGGCACTCAGAGGGATTTCAAGAAAAACTTTTCTTTAGAACTTGCTTGGACTGTCAGCCAATTCTCTTTTATCAAACACAATCCACTCAGAAAAAAAGCATGAAACAAAAAAGAGCAGGAAAATTAGAATTAATGGACGTGAAAGCTGAATGGTTCAATGGAAGATCTGAAAGTTAGAGATCTCACATTCTTCTTGGACATTTTGAATCTTCTTGTCCATATGGGTAATACTTAATACTTTAAGTGTTACTGCCAATTCATATACAGGTCTCACATCTGTTTGGTAGTTAAAGCAGGTGCTCAAACTGGCAGCTAACATTATTTTCTTAGATTATTTTGAGCCAGATACATGGAAATTATTACAAAGCACATGAATAGAAGCCTGAATGTCATCAAACCCAGGGATAAACATTCCAAAGGGACAAGAAGACAAACAGTAGAAAAATCTGTAAAGGGAAAACTTTCCCAATCATCAAGAAAATAAAGCTTTAACTCACAGATGACAGAGTACACCATACTCAGAGTATAACCATGGAAAAATATGCTTACAATGACTAATTCATTATATTCTAAATACTGTTTTTCAATAGTCTGACAGTCAGCTGCTTTTCTGTGGATATTTTGAAACAGTTAAACATGATGTCAAGCACATGCTCCCTTCCTTCTCACTGTAGTGAATTTAGCACTCATATATCATATGAAATTCTTGAACATCAATTTGCGTAATGCAAAGATATGCAAATGTAAAAGGGGAGATAAGAAGCAAAGGTTCCTCTACAATCTTATGGGTACTCTCCAATAGCAGTATATAAAATATACATGTTTTTCACTTAGAACCCTCACATTTCCCCCTCCTTTACTCTGGTTTGCTAGAGAAAGAGGGATAAATAATCCATCTGATTATTGGTGATTTTTTTCTGCTGAACTAATAACCTGTAAATCCCCATGCAAATTTCAACCAGATTTAGCCAATGAGTAGAAACCATAAGACTACTATGGACCTATAAATTTTGCCACATTAGTGATTTGACAGAAGTTCCTACTGTACTCCTGCCAAAGAGAGGAACAGTTGCAGTATGGCCTCCAGCTTTTTAGACTCCAGAGGATGAACACTGGAGAGTGTTATTACTTTGGGAAAAGCCTCAGTTAAGACCTGGGTATTGCTGCATAAGAAAGAACCCAACCAAAAGACACACATCCTTAGAAAAACAGGTTTCAGTATTTCTGAGCTCAAGAAATCACTTGTTTCAATGCTCATAACTTTGAAGTGCAGAAGTTCACATAGATCAAAGAGAAAACTTTTAGCATGTTTCTCCACAAAGCCCCTATGAACATCCTGGCTCTGACTTCACCTCTCAGACCAGAAAGACAAGAAATCTGCAAAGCAAAACCCAAATGAGAAAATAGCTCTTTCGGTGGATACACAGAATTTCAAAATGGTGTCTTTGCATTCTGTAAAGCAAAATACAATATTCTGCCATGAAAAAACCACCTCTGCAAAGGTCATCACCGTGTCACCATTATTTTTTAGTTATGGCCACAAGGTGCTAACTCAGATATAATCAGGAGATTTTGAGTGTGCGTATCTGTTGTACAACATAGGATTTCAAAATAAGCAATTCAAGTAATTGCAGTTTTTGCACAGAGGCAGCACCTGTGTTCAAAACAACTCTGCTAGGCAGCAAATACCTGGAAGAGGGCCAAAGAAGTAATTTTTACTTTCAAATATATGTAGTTAACTACAATTGTATCTTCAAACAGGCCTAGAACACACAAATAAAGCCACAGTATATACCTTCAGCAGCCACTCTACACGGAACAAGAACAGTATAACAACTTTATTAAGCCACAGTTACAAGCATTAATGTCAAAATGCACAGTGAGAGTATGCCATGCCTTTGAATATGAATGAGATGTATAGGATATATCCAGTTACTGCCACACAAATATAACTAGAAAACACAAGAATTTCAGGATGGTACAGAATACACAAAAAACTATCACATCTTCCCTTTGAAGTACGTCCATTTCCTTTCTCATGTTGTGTGTGCAGCAGTGTGAAAAATCAAGTAATTAGATTTCTGACCTATCCAAAGGACCATTTTATAATTGAAGTGCATAAATTAGAGGTGGTTGATAATAGTGCCTGTTAATAAACTATTTCAATCTTTCTAAAATATTGTGGCCTTAAACTGTTGAAACACAAGAAGTACTTAGACAAAATATTAGTAATAAAGCAGTGAGACATGCTCAGAATTTCTAATGAAACCAAGAAGCAAATGCACAGTTGAGGAAATAACAGGAAATTTTCTGCACCATTGAATGAGCTCTGGAACGCACAAAAAACCACAAAGCAGGCAGGACAGTGGTGGCATTCTCTTCTGGCCCCATGGAGTTAAATAGGCTGTACTGTTTCCTGTGGACAGACCTAGGATGGATGGGGAGGAGATGAGGTTGTGTAATCTCACCACCACCCCGCTGTACTGCAGCACCAGCTGCAGGTGACAGGGGGGAAGAGGGGCCCCACAGCTGCATCTCCTGCCCTCTGGGCACCAAGGTGGGAGGTAGCAATGCAGCACAGGACAGACACAGTGAGAGAGAGAAACCTAATGTTTCAAATGCTTTCTCTGTAGTTTCCTAATATAAAATGTTCACCTGAAAATACAAATATACTCATCCTTTTTCACTGCAGGTAGAAAGTTTTAGAAAAAGACAAAACTATTTATACCACAGTGGATATTTATCAGAATTTCCTATGCAAAACCATAATTTATAAAGAGTTTCAGTAGACTTGAAGTGAGGTACAGCTGCTCAGCCACTGGAAACCAATCCCTGCTGAAACTTTGCTTGCCATACTTCACTGTAAAGGGTTTGGAAACACAGAATAGGAAGCTGTAAAAACTCTGATTACTGTCTGTGTTACAAAATACATAATTAAAGGCTATGTTTTGCTTCACATGCTCTACTGCATTTAAACAAGATCAAAAAATAGTTAATGCCCAGGGCAAATAATTGGAAAAAGGAAAGCACTTAAAACACATTACAACAAGCATTATTTATTCCCTTTTCTGTATTCTTCTGATTTTCTCAATTTCTATGTACATATTACGTTTCAGAGTTTAAACATTTAGCAGAAAAGCTGGAGGAAAAAAGAATATAAATGCAGCATTAGTACTTACCCTTATATCTCCATTTACAGCTCTGGAAGTGTGGTTAAATGCATGTGCAGGGTCTTTGTTGTAAACTTTAAGGAAAGATCGGTCTTGAATATTCCTGAAATTAAAGAATCAGCAATGACAACAGATGAAAGCAGTTTTATTCACTTTGTTGCCTGAAAGTTTCAAGTAACAGACAAACATAGTGGGTCTGCAGTCGATCTATAAGAAAAATGTAAACGCCATAACTAAGACACACACAAACAAACAAAAGCCTACTTTGATTCTCTTTCCCATGGGAAGTATCACTCTTTCACTAGAACTCCACACCCTTAAAAATTAGATAGTGTTAAGTTTCTTTCAAGATCCTGCCATAGAGTGAAAACACTTTGAAGACAATAGAACTTCAACATTTACACAGCACTCAGAAAGGATTTAGTTAATATTTACATGTCTTATTGTGCATTCAGCCCACATAAATTTTTGCTATTCTAAGAAGCAAGAATATCAAAGGAAAAGCAGTCTTTCTAACTGTAATTATTCTTGAGGAAGCTTTAATTATCAGCTCGTTCACAAAGCTGAAAAAAATCCACAAAAGCTAAAAATTGAGTGGTAGAAAAAGTTTAGATGAAGAATTTATCTATAATAAAGGAAGTTTTTAAAGGGAAAAAGTATTGCAGAAAAAAATTAGTAACAATTTTGATGAAAGCTTACACAAAAACAGTTTAGATTAAAAACTCTACAAAAAAACTTTTGTTTTATTCAGACTCTGCACGTTGTCTTTGATTAGTTAATTTTTTAACTACTACATTTAGGAAAGAGATGACAGTTTTTAATTTTGTTTCAAGACCTACCTTCCAATAACTTTATGGCTTTGACACTTGCCCTGAGCTCTGCTGATTTCTGGTTCACATTTAATCAGTAGCAAAGCCTCCAATCTATGCTCATTTACATCCTTTCGAAGCTGTGATTCTTTTCATTTCACTGTGGTGATGTCTAGAGAATTTACTTACACATGTGACTGAATTCCTTTCCTCCAGGTGCAGCTACAAGTCTAGTGAACTGATCTTAATCACTTGGATTATAATTTTAAAATGAAGGGAAGGATTGTTGGGCAGGTCCAATTTCTTTCTTACAATGTCATATTACAACCAGTGATTCCTTTGAATGGGTAGCTAGTCAGAACTTGTGTTGCTGTTGTAGATGTCAAGTAGTTATTAAAGAAACCCCACAGCTCAAGAGACAGATCAGCGTCTTATGTTTAAGAACTGGAGGGTTGATGAGAGGTTTAGTATTTATGAGTGTTTACTTGTAGACTGCATAGGAAAATAGCTACCTTGAGGCAAGTTCAAGTTCTTCAATTATTTACAGTAACATAAACTGTTTTCCATCTTGCAAATGTGACCCTTTAGCTTTGAGACCTGCACAGGGAGTCTCAGTTACCACTGTCTGCCTCAGACTTGGGACTATGTTCTTGATACAAAGCAAGCTCTCATCCTCTCTTCAAGAAATGGCATATTATTCCTTTAAATGCACTTTATCTGCTGTCTTTCCTGTCTGAGGGCTATGAGATGGTACCTCAAACAACTGGAGTTTTTTAAAAGGCATTTTCCATAAATATTTCTTGTAGAAACACGACACTTTAAAGTAAAACATTGCTGCAAGGCAAAGCACCAAAACACCAAGCATTTGATCTCTGATATGAATGTATTTCACCTCATGTTGCTATTCTGAGATAAACATTACTGATAAAGGGTATATATTACTGTACTTTTATTATTACTATAATTTGCATTATGGTAGCTCCCAGATGCTCTTGGCATGTTCAAAGGCCTCCCTGATCTGTGTGTGCTGTGTAAACACCCCAGGAAGACAACTTTTCCCCAACTTACAAGGTGAAGAGGAGTTACAAAAGACAATAGGATAGCTGCAGGAAGATAAGGGAACAGAAAGAACTCAGAAGATCATAGTCTCTCCATCCAGAGGAGAGTAAACAAATCCTGGAACCAGGGACATGCTCTGAGTAGGCAGTGCAAGAGATAAAGTGGGAAGGAGACCAAGGCAGTGGTTTTGCAGATGTCTGTGGAGGACACCTTCCAAGCATGTTAGAGGGCTGCCTGAGAGAGAGGGAAGGCACCTGTTTGAAAATAAAAGATGTAGAGTTCAAACTGGCATTACTCACCAAGTGGAAGCAGATGGCACTTGGTACTCAACAAGAAATGAAAAGTAGCATTGAAGTGGGCTTGGAGGAGCCCTCATAATGAAGATAAGTGGTTTAATGAGATGGAGAAGATACAGTCAGAGGAAAGTGAAAAATAAATGCATGCAGAACAGTCTGCTTGTCAAACTAGGAGAATGATCTTTGTTGCTTCATTTGAATAGGTAAGAGCAAGCAAGATTATCTATTACCTGTGCCAACTGCCAAGAAAAGACAATTACAGCAGATGCTATTAAAAAAATTGAAGAATTACAAAAGTGTTTTTCTCTGTGTGATGGGAAATGAAAGGCTGGAGCAAAAATCTGAAGTCTACACTAGATGCAGAGCCCTTAACCACTTTAAGAAAAAGACTGGCTGTAAGTAGAAAGACAGGGCTTTGCCCCAATGATAAAAACAATTAAAAATAAGGGAAGAAAAGGGAAAAGGGAAAGAAAAGGGAAAAGGGAAAGAAAAGGGAAAAGGGAAAGAAAAGGGAAAAGGGAAAGAAAAGGGAAAAGGGAAAGAAAAGGGAAAAAAAAGGAAAAAGGAAAGAGTGATGGCCTAATGCAAGGCACAGAAGAACATGGAGAGCTTAAAGACCTGACCGAAACTCCTCTGTTTAAAGGAAAGAAAGAAGAGGATTGAAGGAAGACATGGCAAACAAAGGAGAGAAAAAGGATGTTTCTGTTCTCTGAGGGCAACACTGACAAGATCTTGTGAAGAATAAGGCACAGAAATAGAGAAATGGTTGTGGAAATTATTCAAAGGTGGTGAAAATGCAGCTGGTAATGCATGTTATGGACTCCATTAACCTGGAATTGCTGAGGTTTCCTAAGTGAGAAGGCTGGCAGAACTGAAGGAAGGAATTTTGCTACAGAGGAAGTCAGCTGGGTTGTGGGGTTTCCTCTAGAAATGCCCTACAATACAGGCATAGGAACAGAGGAAGCAGATGTTGGGGTTGAGCCAGGCCTGAGGCTGGCAGAGTGACGCCTGCAATGGGAGCAAGGGAAAAAAAGGAGGAGTGGCATTGGGATAATCAACAACTGCATTCTCAAGTGCATGAAGTCATAAACTGTTAGTCTGAAACTCAAGGGAAGATGGAGGGATAAAGGGAGAGAGAAGGAGCCAATGGGCTAGATGATGGTTGGCAATAATGTACTTGGCAACAGAGATGTAGTAACCCCTATCATAATTCAATCAGTTGATCTGATCTTGTGAATAAACTATTTGATGTATAAGAAACTTGGGTACACGTTGAAAGATGATGATGTTTGATGAAAAAAATCAGATGGGTCTTCACATAGGTATCACAGTGGCCAAAGAGGGGTGTGGCAGTCTGCAAAGCAAGCAAGATTAAAAGAAACTGAAATCCAAGAGACTAGCTAATGACAAAACACTGGTCAGACAGCCTGAGGAAAGGAAGACAGAGGTGAGAAAATGGAGCATGGAGCTCTTCAAGGATTAAAAACAGGAATGGGGGAATTGGATGGGAAAGGGCTAGAAAAGCTCCAACTTGCTCTTTTAACTACAGCATAAGGAAGAACACCTTAGCCACAGGATCTCCAGAAGAAACAAGGCAGCAGTGGGCAGTACACTTCTCTTGCATCACAAAATTTTCCTGCATTAGTGGCAGACTAGCAGAGAGCAAACAGCTTTTCTGCTTTCTCCTTCATCTTCTTATGCTTCTCATTTTTATCACAGTTTATTTATAAAGTATAACATGTCTGAGGTGTATCTGAGAGCTTTATTTATGCATCATTTGGGACTTTCTAGGGACCCTGAGACCCTGGAACTTCTGCTTAAGAAACCTGGTTAATTAAGAAGCTGCACTCCCACAAAATAAAGGATAGAAAGGTGAACCATTTACTGATCAAGCTCTGAATTAGTGAAGTAACTGCATCAGTTGCTGCATCTTGACATATAAAAGGAGGGTGGTGGGGCTGCAACAGTGGTCACCAGTGCCACAGAGCTCTGGCTGTGTTGGATGGCTCAACTGGCACTGTTGTGAGGACATCAGTGCCATTCATGTTTGTTACTTCAGGCTCATGAGATCAGGCTTTGCACTCCCAGCAAAGAAACAACCCAGCTTTTCTGTAAATGCTTATTCTGCATTCTGTATTTTAAATGATTTTGTCTCTGTTAAAATTCAATAAACATATTAAATTTGTATATTATACAAATATTTCAACAAGGCATGCCATTCATCAGTGGCTTGTGCAATGGATATTGCACCTACAGCTGAAGGCATTGTCAGACCAGACCTCCTGGATTACTCAGATACCACTGAACATGCCTTAATGTGTCAGGCCACTCTGTTAGATACTTATCAACTCCATTCCTTTCTATTCTATAAGTGCACAACAAAAACAAAAAACACAAAAAAACCCCAACCCCATGAAACCAGTAGCTATAATTCCATGCCTTACCTCACATCACACAATTCATAGTATATGTTTCTGCTCTCATCCTTGATGTAAATGGCAACACTGGGCGATTCCAGCATTTTCATTGTCAGCTGCTGGGGGAAGGCACTTACAAAAAGGGCACGAATTGTGTCTGTGCTTGTGATTTCATTCGGCATCCTCAACTGCTTTGTTTCATCTCCATACTGAAGATATAATACACCTGCAAGCAAATGTAATAGGAAGTTACATATTCTTAAATGCACAGCAATGAGCTGGTTTCAAAGTCTATGTGGAACGTAGCCCATAATGAAAAGAGAAAAACCAGCTCACACTCTTTAAAAAATAAAGCACATATGTCATTTTCCTTTTCAACAGGCTATTGGAATAGATCACAGAACAATGATATGGTTCAGCCTTGATAAATGTGCCAGTTCCAGTACTGAGATGCCTCTTACTATACTTCAGACAGGTAAATCAGAAGTTTACCTTATGAATCCTAACAGAAGACCTCCAAACACACCAAGATTGCTCTGTATTGGAAGTTGGTAAATCACAAGGTACTTTTAAAAAAAGTTTCTGAGGAAGAAATTTATCCTTTTACAGCACCCAGCTTTCCTTATATATAACCTCACACTAATCAATAAAACCAGGATTTTCACTTTAGCACAAGGAATTTTATATTCACAGTTCAGTTTGCTGGCATTATACAGCATAAATCCTCATGCAAAACTCCTACCAGGAGTAAAACTGAGGTACCCCACAAAAAAAAAACAAGAGCAATTTTGGAACCTTTCAGTTTCACAGCATTGTTAATAATTTGCTTAGTACTCAGGGAGAAACAGAAGTAATCTTAGATGCTGAATTGCAAAATATGGACATTCTTATTCACTCGAAACAGAACAACTTTCTGATACTATTTTCAGGGAATGGGAGGCTGTGATATGCTCAATAATGGAAAGAAACAGGAATAATACAGACCAGGGAGGGAAGGGATATGAGGTATCATTTCCATGATGCCTGTGTTGGCCCTGCCAGGCTATGCTAACTCCAGTACAAGCAGCAGTTGCCTGACTCCACTGGCCAGTACTGCATGAGTGTGGCTCATGGGCATTGCTACAGCCCAGTGCCATGCCACTGCGACCTCCAAAGCCCTCCAAGTACTCAGAAAAAGCCATCTCAATCAACAGAAGAAATCACTCTGGATTTAATGATGTTGATGAGTTCTAACCATGCTGGGTCTGGGTCCTAAAGAAAACCAAAAGATCTTCCCATGAGCATCTCCAGTGTGGGTAGGTTTATTAGGACCTGTGCAGCAGGAAACAAGCTGCCACAGGACTGCAACTAAACTAAGCAATTTCCTGGGATATGCAGCACTAGGGAGTAGATTCATAAGCAAGTGTTCAGCTGAACTACTCTGGATACAAGGAAATGGGCAACTGGTAAGCCCAGTGGAGTGCACTGTGGTGTTTTTGAGCCATCCCAGGTGTCTCTGTACAACACTGCATTGTCCCAGCAGGAAACATCTTTACTGTCTTGCTGTCTGTACGAGATGGAGGAAGTACAGCTTCCACAGTGGTGTAAAAAGATGGCAGATCACAGAATGGCTGAAGTTGAAAGGCACCTCTGGAGGTCATCTGGTCCACCCCCACCCCATTCAAACAGGGACAGCTACAGTCACTGCTGCAGGACCATGTCCAGACAGTTTTTCTATATCTTATAGGATGGAGACTCCGTAGCCTTTTTGGGAAACTTGTGTCAGTGCTTGGTCAGTCTCACAGTGAAGAAAGGTTTCTGGATATTAGGGGGAATCTAATATGTTTCATTTGGTGATTATTGTCTTTGGCCTTCTCACTGGGCATGAATGAAGAGAACCTGGCTCTTCTTTGCCCCTCCCTTCAGGTTCTTTTGTACATTGGTGACATTGCTGCCCTTGAGCCTTCTCCTCTCAAGGCTGAATGGTCCCAGCTCTCTCAACCTGTCAGAGCAAAGAGGCTCCAAACAAGTTAATAATCCCTGTGACCCTCTACAGGATTCTGTCCAATCTTGGGAAGATGCTGTGCATCAACCAATAATTAACACAGGTGGGCTAAAGCCTGGCAGAGCATTTTACACAACCTGAATTCATCACAGCAATTGCAGTGTAGATGCACTGTAATGTTGCTCTCCCATGACCAATATAGTCAGGAGGGTTGGGAACACAAGGCACTCAGTGCAGTTGCCATCAGTCATCAGCAAATCTCAGCAAATCACAAAATTTAGATGGTAAGTCAGTGAGTCACTTGAAAGTCATCAGGAACAGGATGAGCAGTTCATAGTGAGGAGATAAAACACTGAGCAAAAGCAGTGGGAAAAGCTGAGGTCCTAGAATACAAAGGCAATTAATGAAAAGAAGGCATTTTGACCCATCTCCCCTCAGTCTTTAATATTTTTGTCCCTATGTTGTCCATAATTGCTGTAAAGGAAGGCAGAAACAGTCAGATGTTCCTACAATCAGTGGGTAGATAATTGTGCTTGCACTTAGGGAAGAAAGATGTTAGCTTTCCTGAATACTAAACAGACTACTTAGCATTACCTAACTATTATTTAATATTAGGCTGCTTTTATAAAAAAGAGCTGTTAACTTAATCTTCATATTATTATCAAGAGCTGATACCTCTTTCTTCATTAATTTTGCAATCAAACCTCATATGAATCGTACTACAAATTTCCATTTTCCTTTGTCTGGAAAAATTTTTTCAAACTGAAATGAAACTAGTTTTCTTTCAATGGCTTTTATTTCTAATGCCAATATTTAATGAGCTATTAAACTATTTTTTTCTATTTTATTATAATTTGAGACATCATGTATTTCTTTATGTTCTTCTAGGTAAAACTGTCTTTTTAGCGCTCAAATATTCTATGCAGCTAAACATTCTTTAGGATTCAGAAGCTAACTACATCTGTAAAAAAATTAAACAAGTTAATGACTGCATTTATTTCTCTTTACCAAGATATGCAAAGAAATAATAATTTCTGATGATAGCTTTCAGTTCTTATGAAGAACATAAGGAACATTCAATGTTTCGGCATTTAAACTTTCTTGGATTTAGTGGCAAAAAAGATTTTTTTTTTTTCCTAAAAAGACAAGCTTTGCAGTTGGGTGTGACTCTTTACTGCCCGGTTTAAAAGTTAGTACAAAATTTAGAAATTCTAGTTTTGCATTTCAGACCATTAAAAACACACTAAATATTGAGCTACTGAAACCATTAACACAGAATAAGTGGCAGAGTTGAAAAATCTTCCTTACACACAAGTCAAAATCATTGCAGAACAATCTTGATTCTGCCTGAGCTTCAATACTCCCACAAAATCCTGATCCAATCACAGTTGTCTTGAGTCCTGAATTTTAAAGCAAACATGCATATTATGCCTCAAAACAGCTTAAACATACAACTTGGATGAAATGTTTGGCCCCAATCTCACTCAAGAGAGAAAATATATTTTCAAAGGCATAATAAATACTTTTTTTCTTTATTCTCCTTTAAATCACATGCCCTTAAAAAAAACTACTGCCTTTCCTTGAGTTCTCTGATCCGTATCATTATACAGCAATGCTTTAGGGCATTTCCTATTTGACTGACCTAACTGCTCACTTCTAAAAATAATTTTTGAGCATGACAAAATAAAGAGACTCAAAATCCATTAGTTAAAATCATTCACAATATTTTTCTTCCGCACATTGCCCGGGTGAAATTCTGAACACTGACAATACCCACAGGTTCCACTTCATGTAAGCTGCTGGAGCTCTGAGGTGTGTTTTACCTCCAGCTAAAAAATCACTCCCATGGAGATTAAAGCAAGAAGAAATAGAATATAACTTAGGCATGGATTTTGTTAGGGCACATATGTCAGCAAAGCTGCTGGAAAGACAATTAAACACAAGAGATGTTCCTGTCTCCATGTACTCTCAAGTCCCTCTTGCACTTAGTTATGCTGCTGTTACAATGGATTTACCTGAAACATGAAGATTGTGCCTGTTTTTATACAACACAAATCAAAGAGGACTATGAAATTCCCTGCTGCTCTAGGACAACATGTATGAAGATGATGTGAACAAGGTAACGACACCGCAGTTTTGAAAATGCACGCCAGCTAATGCTGTGGCTCCCACTTCCAAGAGCTCTGAGGTACTGCCAGCCCTGAGCTGTCCTACAGCCACAACACAAACTATAATGTTAAGCCATCCCCTTTGTCATGTAGTGTAACTTAGCTGCAGAAATACCTCTGGAATTTTTGATTGTACTTCATCCTACAAGCACCAGACCACAGACTTAAACACAGGCCACAGCAGAAGGCATTTACATGTAGGCCTTAATAACATCAGTCTTGTAACAAATTGCTGCACAACATTCCTGTCAACCAAGAGGTATGCTTTATTGAAGGGAAATTAAACACTCGAGAGGTGAGAGAACATGTCCAAAGAAAGGTTTACAAGCATCAAACAGATCTGATGATGATCCTGTGAACTCACATGACTGCCCTTTCCTTCCCTACATACAGAGCTCTTTCAAAACACTGGATTTTCTGCTGCCTTTTTGTCAAGGGTCAGTGGCAGGATGTGCAAAGTATTTCATCATTTCTCTCAGGGATGACCCACATGAAACACAGCACAGTACAATGGAGGATGCAGAGTTACCCTGGCTTGGGGGGCTGAGCCCATCAGCCCACAGCATTCCTTCAGCCAGCACAGCTCTGAGCTCAGGCACACACACCACCTTCACAAAAAGGCATTCAGCTCACACAGTGCTGCCGGGCTACAAAACCCATGTCCTCACAGGGTGATGATGAATCTCACCTGAACACAAGGGGTCTAGGCTGGCTTTAGAGCAAGGAGCTGCACAACCACAGTAGGGCTGGCACAGCACCCACACTGGTAAGAGCAGAACTCCTGAGTCACAGCTGTAAAGGTTTACTCTTTATGGCAAGAGCTGATGTCATGCAGGTGTCAGGAAACCACCCAGCTCACATTTCTCAGCATCTCTATCGCATACACAGTGCTAATCTAATCCTGACTAAGCACCACGTTATCATGGTTATACTGCTAACAATGACCTCCATGCAGGGCAGCTTACATACTTAGGAGAACTTTAAGCACAATTAGCTTTTGTTTAAAGAACAAAAATTACCTTTAAAAATTCATTACTTAAGAGAGGAAAGTTCTGATAAAACAAGAATAAGTAAACAAACAAGATTGTGTTGATCTGTGTCTTTTACATGTATCTGTTAATTCTCTCAAACAAAGGATTTTAAAAGGAAAAATAAAATTTCTCACGTAATTCTCTTATAATGAAGAAAATAAAGCTGGGGCAGAAAGTTAAATAATTCCTCAGTGTTATGAGATAAAATATAGTTAAAACTTACATTTGAGTTCATGAGTTTCTTTTCTGTGAAGCTACAGGAATCTCTCTCTGTAGGCAAGATGTATTGCAAATTTCTGCACTGAAATATCTTACTGGAATTTGGCAATACCTTAATCCAGCTGAAGAGAAGTATTAACTGATGATAAAATCAGTATTTGGCTGGTGTGGGATGCTTGGGCACTGGAGCATTGAAACCTTCCCACAGAACCAAAAACCACTGGTGTGAACAAGGCACTCCCACTCTTTTCCAACACAGCTATTGTATGTATACCCTGGAAATTCTGTGTCAAATCTGAAAATTTCTAGTAATAGTAAAGCTGGTTAGACCACAGCAATCAAAACCTGGATGCATTGGGAGCTCTGGACCTTCTTGTAATACAAGGTGCAAAGCAAGGTATAACTAAAATGGGGAAAATGCCATTAGATTTGTTTCACTTTTTACCCCTAACCATCAGTTAACCATATCTTTTTGAGAAGATGGACAATCTTTTTCTTTTCATGCTGCTTTAGCTTGATCTTCCACCATAATTCCATTGAGTCACTGTGTCTGTCTGGACATTCCCTCATGCTGAAGTCAGCAGAAATGGTAACAAGCAAAAGAGAGAAAAAGTATTCTTGTTTCTTACTTACATTTATGTCAATCATCACTTGAAACTTGTATGAGTTTTAAAAGCGAAGGATAATCTTTAAAGTCTCACTGATAACTGTTTTTGTTGGGGCCAGACCTTCCCTCAAAATTGCAGTTTAAAATTTTAATTTCTTTTTACTAAGATTTCAATATACTTCTATTTTTTCTTTGCTTTTGACGAAATTGTCATTATAAGACTGTAAGGATGGCATAGGTCCATATTGTTCTCTGTTCCCCATCCCTCCTTTCCCCCCAACTATCTAATAAACAGAGCAAACACATATCACCAAATTCTGCCAAAGTCATGCAGACACAAGTTTATTACAGTAACAATTCTTGCTGCATGGAAGAAATTCCTCAATATGAAGTTCTTACTTTCCATACCCTCAAGACTTAACTGTCCTATTTCACCATACAGTTTCAACCAGTCTGAGGTCATTGCCATGATCCTTGTGGCATTTCTAGCCTGAAGCTCTCATAATAACTTCTGCTAGTACTCCCTCCTGAAAATCTGTCCTCCACATTCAGAAAATATTCTATAAATATACTTAGCTGTCTACAAGTACTAAGAGAATTAAAAAGTAGATATTTTAATGAATAAAAGCAATTACTTATTTTATTTATTTTTTTGCTCAGTAGTCTGAAGAGATTTGTTCAGGTATTAAGTTGTTTGATAACAGTTTCAACAAAAACAGGAACTGTTTAATTTAGTCCAGGATTACATTTTACTGCTATTTCATTTTTCTCTGCTACTTACAGTGGCTTGCAAGAATTTGTTACTTAATGAAAAAGACAGATGGAAAACTCAGTAGTCACATAAATTTCCGACCAAAATGTTATGAAAAATAAAGGTTTTTAACTGCCACTAAAATACTACTACTTTTCTACAAAAAAAAAAATGCATTCAGCTGCCTAAGAAGAATAAGTAAAAGCCAAAAAGAAAATGGACAACTTTTTTTACCTAAAGAAAAGCCGGTATTTTACCCATATGATTCCTGATAAAACCTGTGAAAAAGCCTATTGCCAAAAAGCAACTTTGTCTGTATACCTCTGTCAGCAAGTCTGTCTACTGTGAACAGTTACTTCTATCATCTAGAGATTCTGAGAGAACGTTTCAGTTTAACCTAGTTCCCCAGGTGGAAATCAATGTTCTGGCAGGATGACTTTTGGACAATAATTGCATTCTGTTGCACAGAACAGCCCAACTGACCATCAATACCCCGAACTGACAAAACAATGTCAGCAAACTGGGAAGAGCACAAAACCCCTATGATACTGAATAAAAAAATTTTGTAAAAATTACAACTGACCAACTCAGTGAGATGAACAAGAAGTTTCATATGTACCAGAGCTATTTTTCAGAGGGCCCCTGCAGGCTCTGCCATGCTGCATTTACTGCAGTTCACATTCACTAGTTTAGCACAGTAAAATCTGAGAACTCCACACACACAGGCACAGAACATGCCCATGCAGGCTCTGCTTTAGTCCACCAGAAGCTGAGCCCCTGACCTCTGAAGAAGCCATTAAGCCATGGCTGGCTCCCAAAGGTGCCAAGCTGACCAGTACAGTTTCCAAGGACGTGCCTGCCAAACACTATGCAGGTATGTGAAGCATTTAAGGCCGCTGTAGTCAAGTACTTTACATAGGGGCATTTTTGTTAGAAACTTTTAAATGGGCAAAAGCAAAAAAGACAAGAAAATGTCAATTAAATTTCTTGGAATACTGGTTCTTCCTCTTGAATAAACATAAAAAGGGATCCTACCCAATTGTATTTCCTTTGTGTATAAATCAGCTGTATCAAACTCATTGTTTAAGTAATATCTATTTTTATAAACCCTATTTTTTAGTCCTAAATGAGATACAATCAATGTGTTCAAGTGCAGAATGTGACCATTTTAATAATCCATAGCCATGAAGCATTAAAGTCATGCCTTTGTAATTTTGCTCCATTTACCAAATATTCTGTATTTACAGCAGGAATTCTCTTCAATACCTCTGAAGTTATTTCATTTCTAAAAAGTTCACTACCATCAGTAGCAAATTTAGGGGTTGAGCCATCAGCATTTAAGAGCATAGCTGGTTAGGGCACCACACCAAAAATTCACCTCTGCAGGCTCTAACAAACAGCTTGACTTAGCATGAAGTCCTCACAAGCTACTTTAGACA
The DNA here is from genome assembly GCA_013397375.1 of Toxostoma redivivum. NCBI lineage: Eukaryota > Metazoa > Chordata > Aves > Passeriformes > Mimidae > Toxostoma > Toxostoma redivivum. The sequence continues at coordinate 1,139,488 of VXBI01011564.1, forward strand.
GATCTTGGAACCAAGACCTTGGTTAGCATGATTAAGAAGAAGAATGCAAGAGGACATTTCCTAGACTCCAATTTGTCATTACCTTTCATGTATTGGGGAACCGAAATTGGACACAGTGCAACACCACAAATGGTGAGAAGAGGGGAATAAGCACTTCCCTTGACCTGCTGGCTAAGTTTCTCCTACAGACAGCTATGCAGTGTTCCCTTGCTGCAAGAACATGCTGCTAACAGTCACCTTGTTGTCATACCCTAAGTCCTTTCTGCAAAGCTGCTACCAATCCAACCTGTCCTTGCCAGTAGGGCAAGGCTGTTCTGTCAGTTTGCAGGGCTGTTCTGTCCCTGATGGAAGGCTGCATTTGCCTCCCTGGAGTTTCATGAAGCTCCTGCTAGTCCATTTCTCTGGCTCACTGGGTCCTGGTGAAGTGGCCATCTGACTATTCAGTACATCAAATGCTCTCTCAAGCTTAGTGTCAGACTTGACTCTACTGCTGGTTTATTCCATCCCAACAACGAGGTTTCTGTCAAAAATCACTGACCCTGGAGTCCAGCCCTGAGGAGCACAGCTAAAACCCAGCTGCCAGTTACACATCCTGAAGGCCACCCCTACCTCCCCCATATGGCTACAAGGAGGCTATGAGAGATATGAAAGGCCTTGTTAAAGCCAAGATAAACAACATCAACCACTCTGCCCTCATACCCACAGATGGTCTCTTCATTACAGAAGGTAATTGGGCAAAGCAATAGTATAAGCACCTGTATGAAACAGATAAGTAGTTTAAAAAATATCCAGAAGGGCTCCCATCCTTAGAGTTGCTCAGACCATTGCCCCTATTGTCCCAGGAGAGCACCCTAATCAGCGGGCTATCAACAAGCTCCTGATGCAGTGATTATCCTCTTATCCTGCTTGAATTGGGTACTCTGTAGCCAGAAATGCAGAAAAGAGATAGAGAGCAAGAACTAATACATGATATAATCTAATATGATACAACAGAGATGACATTATTTCTCTCTGGGAACAGAAACCTGAATTTAGGCCCAGCATAGTAACTATGCATTAGAATCACTACTTAAATATATAAACAGTATTGGGAACAATTATTAAATCCAAGAGTTGTCCTCATTCAGGGACTTGCTGTCAGCCCTAGCAGCAAATCCTAAATGCTATACACTGAGGGACAGGCTATGCTGCTCTCCTTGGCTGAAGTCTTACACTTCTTACAATGTGTGGAATTGCAATGCACTTTTTTCCTTTGCATGCCCATGTCAAATGAAAGGCACTGGTGTTTGTGTGACTTACTGTATTAGAGGTAGACTTACAAATTTTACCTAACACAAAAATTAGATTAGATTTATCCAAGAGTTAGCTCCTGTGTTAGAGCCACCCCATGGGACAGCTCCATCTGGCCTCTGAAGGATGTACAAGCTACTCCTGCTGCCAAATCTGTCTTCCAGCAGACACCAAATGCTGAAGGCTCAAATTGCTCTTGCTAAATCAGAATATGTAGTGATGGTAGCGCTGGATATTACATTACATTACACCTTTTGTGAACGCATGATTTGGGATAAAGTGAAAAGCCACTGCCACCCTGACATAGCTTTATTCAGTTCATCCAGGTTGTACACTCATTACTCTAACTCTCCTACTATCTTCACCACTTTTCATTCTGATTTAGTCATGTTGCAAGGTTCTGAAATAGGAGTATTTTGTCACTATGTATTACCCAACACAGTGAGGCACTGGTTTTGCTCAAGATCCTTTAGTATTACTGCAGTGCAAATAAATAATAAAGATTGCATTCAAAAGTCATTTAACAGATATAGCAGTGACAGACACAGAATTGCAAAACTAATGATCTTGTTTAGTTCACTGTACATCTACTCCAGTAGCACCGCAATGAACCCATTAGATCCATGTTGATACAACCTGCTGCAACAAAATTTAGCTCCAGTGTGATACAGCATCTAAAATATCCTGCTTATCAGCTTTTTGATGGCAGACAGAATGTGCCTCTGTTGAGACAGCATGTACTAAATAGTATCTTGCTCCTTGGAAGCATTTTTTTCAGGTACTCACAAGACATTTTATTATAGGAGAAAAAACTCTTAAGTAAACAACAATTGTGGGCACAAGTGCTAGCCAGGGAAGTCACGTATTTCACTCTCTCATATACCTGCCTTTCACATATCCTGTAGAGACAACAAATGAAACAGAAAAAATTCTGATAGGTCAATATAACAGTTTAACTTCTTTTGCTCTTTCAGTACAAAACATTTCAGGTAAGAGGTGTATGGTTGTTTCTTTCCAAGTCCAAACCCTTTTGCTATTGCAATTTGAAGAAATGGGAAAGAAAATAGGAAAAATAGGAAAGCTGGAAGGAAAAATTGAGCTACATTAGAGTATTAGAATTTTTTAGGGTCTGAGTTTCAATTCATTAATTGGAACTAGTTGTTTCAGGCTGTTTCTCCTACAGACCTGTCAGTCCCTGTTAAACTATCTGACCATGACAGCAAATATTTACATGACCTTTTTTGCATGTTGGCTGCTTTGCATACACTATAAAAGGCAAGAGAGGGAAAAGTCTTTAAGATGACTGAATACATTGAAGTTATACCCAGCCTTAACTTGAAATGCACTTCCCAGGGAGTTCCTCTCCCATGAACTAAACTGAAGTTCTTGCTGACTTCATTAGGCTTAAATCATGCTCTAAGGAATCACAGAGAGCAGTACCACTACTAGCAAATCACAGGCTTCTCATATAAAGTCTGTGGCCATTTACACATCTTCTCTCTGATTTTACATGCCTATTTTAATTTCTAGCTCATAAATAGTAAATAACAATTAATTAGCTCCAATATAACATATGTCTACCTTTAGCATTTATATTTTTCTCTGTGTGTCTTACAGTATCTTACCTACGCATGAATAGAGAGTTATTTCTACTGCCAGCTGAAAAGCAATAATCTGTCTCTCTGCAGAGGTTTTGCTATGAGTGAAATTGTCATTGTGGCCCTGACTTTCTTTTATAACAGGCTTTGAGAAACATCTGCAAGAAATGCTATAAAAGATTGAGGCGTTATGATTATAATCAGAAATGGCATTTCCATATAAGGTGGCAGGAAACAAATTAATCAGACACTAAAATCTGTGCCTGCCAAAACTTGGGTTTGGGGGCTAATAAATAATAATCATCATATTCCATGATTGCTTAAAGATCCTCCCCATGCCAATCCTTAAGCATTTGTATAATTTTATTCCTTTATGTAATCCCTCCAAATGCAAATAAAATGCAAATGTTGGCAGGCTCAGACATTTCTGAAGAGGCCTTTTCACACCACCTAACTTTAGGCACAGGTTTAGCAGCAGGGAGCCCAGTCATCCATTGCTTCTCATCCATCTGGACTGGAGTGACCGGACACCCTGGCTGGGGCACCCATAAAGCTTCATCCTCCTCAGTCACTTCTCAAACCCAAATCTTTGTGCATTTATGGAAATTCTCCCCATATTGCACTATATTTTTCCTCCACCTCACCCTGCACACACAGCCCCATCCTGCAGGAGCACCAGCAGCTGTTGCTGCAATGGGAGGCTGTGATCACACCCTGCCCTTCCCATCGCTCCGCCTGCCCTGGTCCCTCCGTCACCACAGAGGATGCCAGTGCCTGCCTGCACAAAGGATGCTGCCCATTGTTTGGACAGATGTACCACACTGGAGACCACAAGTGAATGTATTTGTCAGCCTTCATTTCGCTGAGGAGGTACCAGAGCAGGGCAGCAGTGAGCAGCAGCACGGGCACAGGGCGCTGCTGGTGTGACCCTGCTGGATGCCTGTCAGGTTCTGCTTCCTCCAGGCAAATTGCAAGCGAAGTTTGCTGAAAGCTTTTGAGCACTTTCCAGGTTTCAGCTGATTCTAACTGACAGTTTTGCTAGATAATTTTTTTCCCACAGTTATCACACTGGAAAAGCTCCCAGCTTTCAAATACATATTTTAAAATACATTTAATTTTCTCTTGCACAGTGAATTCATTTATTTTAATATCTTGCTTTGTCTCCAGGCTGCACAATGATGAAGCAAGTGTTTGTTTCTGGTTTTCTTAGCCAAGAAAGATCTCAATTTCAGAAGCTGTGGCTGAAATTTTAAATGGGCCCACAATAGGAATACTGTTTTCTAGGTCAACTCCACGTGAATACCATGTCCTGTTAGATTAGTCCTGAATGATAAACCCATGATAGTGAGGTAGCCAAAATGCATTTGTGTTATTCCTTCTCAGGCTCCATATTAATTCAGACCACAATTTGAAAACAAACTGACTCATATATAGCTAGTAAAATAGGAACACACAGAACAATTAGAATTTCAAAAAGAAAACATCAGTTTTTTAAAATGCATTGAGATATACAATGTGAAATTAATAAAAGTTTGCAAAAGTTCATTATTCTCTTTGCTGCAATTATGTTTTCTGAGAAACAAAACAATTTTATTTCAATTATATTAAATTAATAAATTAATATATATGGAAAGGGAGGTGAACATACACAGATTATTTAAAATCATATGAATAGAAGTACATTCATGACCCTTTTAAAACTGAAGTTATAAATAGTTTCCTGTTTTTTAAAAATAAACATTCCCCTTTTACAGTTGGAAGCAAAAAGGACCACAGCATGCAAAGCATTTCAAAAGTAAAATTTCAGAACATTGCTGATGGTGGTGTTAGAACACAGTGGCAGAAGAGATCGAAAAGGACATTATTATAAAAGAAATGTGCATAATATTAACAATAATTATAATAAAAAACTGAACTATTTTGGAATACTTTTTATCTTTTAAAACAAACTTTTCGGTATTAATTGGCTCCTGGAATGACTTGAAAAAGACAGATTGTGGGGTGTTGACAATATATTACCTCCAATTTGGCTAATATGATGATCCCTTAAGCCACACACATACCTCAGACCCTTCCTGAAACAGAGAGAGAAAAGGCTCATTTTGCTAATTTCAAATAAAAAAAATCCCAACTGAACTGCTTCATATTACATTGCTTCCTTGTTGTTTACTTTTTCTTTCTCCTGCATTTGGCCTGTTCATGATGGGATAAGCTGGGGCCTTGTCTCTGGAACATGAAAGACAGGGTGTTTTACAGGGTCTGAAATCCGGGCCATTAAATAAAATAAAATATCTTAATGTGGCTGTCCTCCATTAGGGCCTGGCAACACATTTCAGTACATGCAAGAGACGCTAAAAAAGGCGTTTATGAATGAACTACTTAACAGTGAACTTATGGTCCTCCCATCTTAGCAAAGATACTATTGAAGTGCAAGATTTCAGAGCAGCAATGATAATCAAATGTCCAGTATGGTTTTTGGATAAGCAGCAAGTGTTGTAGCAGCACTTCTAAGCTGGAGAAGAGATAACCTGAGGGAAATGACAGGCCAAAGAAATCAGGTGTGGCCTGGGGGAAGCAGATAGCAATCGAGTGCTTGCTGTCATTTCCAATACAAGGACTAGGGGGCATAACTTAGAGCTGATAAACAAATACAAAACAAAGCAACAGGAAAGCAATGGCTGGGCAGTAAACTAACAGAAACTTGCTGCCAAAGTCACAGATGAACTGTGGAGGTTGTGAAAAATCTGCATGGGAATCAAAGGTGGACTGAACAAATACCTGGAGGAGACATCTCTTGATGGTCATTATACAGGCAGAAACCATAACCAGGAAATCCCTAAACTGAAGATACCTTGAGGCTGAGAACACTTGGGGGAAGGATCACACATACACACATAGAGGAAAGGGAGTTGATTCAGGACAGCCAGCACAGCTTCACCGAGGGCAAGTCCTGTTTTACCATGCCAGTGGCCTTCTGCAGTGGGCTTCTACAGAAGTGGACAAGGGAAGAGCCACAGATGTCCTTTATGTGGACTTCTGTAAAACCTTTGACATGGTCCCCACAACAACCTTCTCTCTAAATTAGAGAGAGATGGATTTGATGAGTGGACTGTTAGATGGATAATTAAGTGGTTGGATGGTTACATCCAGAGAGTAGTGGTCAATGGCTCAGAGTTCCAATGGACATCAGGGACAAGTGGTGTCCCTAGGGGACTGTACTGGGACCAGTGTTATTTAATATCTTCAAAAATTACATAGATGAAGGGATTGAGTGCACCCTCAGCAAATTTGCAGATGACACCCAGCTGTGTGGCACTATTGACATGCCTGAGGAGTGGGATGCCATCCAGAGGGACCTGGACAAGCTCAAGAAGTGGGCATGTGGGAATCTCATGTGGCTTAACAAGACCAAGTGCAAGATGCCCTGAGCTTGGGCAACCCCTGGTATCAACACAGTCTGGGGGATGTACAGGGTGAGAGCAGCCCTGCACAGAGGGGCTTGGAGGTGCTGAGGGTGAGAGGCTGGATATGACCCAGCAATATGCACTCACAGCCCAGGAAGCCAAATGTGTCCTGGGCTGCACCAAAAGCAGTGTGGGCAGCTGGTAAGGCAGGGGATTCTGTCCTTCTGCTCTCTTGAGGCATCACATACAGTGCTGCATCCAGCTCTGGGGCTCTCAGCCCACACAGTGGGACTGGTTTGTGAGTTCCAAAGGCTCACCCACTTAACATCACATTGAAGAAAATACAAATTTTACAGAAAATCCTGGGAGGAAGTAAGCCATACTGAGGATGCCCTAGCCAGCAGTGACTTATAGGCAGTATAGTATAGCAAACATAATAGTGCATGTGTAGTAAACATACATATGCTCTTAAAAACACCTCAAAAGCAAGAAACCTTATCCAGGTTGAAGTATCACAAATTTCTCCCTCAAAAGCCCAACATATTGGTGGCCCAGCAGTCTGTGTGAGGGCAGCCACTTTGTGAGCTGACATGGACAGGGATCAGCTCCTTGTTTCCAGCCCCACTGCTCTTCACTTTTCAGCTCTGGGAGAGTAAGGGACCCCTTCCAGCCTTGTTGTGTTTGTCAGATATCATAATACTCTTGACAGAAACTATCTTAGATTATTGAGGGGCGAATAAACCACCGTGACAAGCTTACAAGCATGGTATGATTTACAGTCCAGTCTTCGATTTATGTCACTCTCTATACTGGGAGATGAGCCTATAGAAAAGCAGCATTTCAGTTTATTACCTATGAGCAAAACCTGCCTTCCTCAGCAACCCACACAAATTACATGCCTTCCCACAATGCTTTAAACTGCCCTCTGGTGTCTTCCCTCAAAAGAACAGCCTTTACTCCTACCATCCATCAGCTGTGCAGAGTCTCTGAGCCAAAATTCACCATCATAAAAGGAGCTCTGGTTCACAGCTGGGCTGAATTCAACCCTGAGATATGGGAGGAATGCAGGAAGCAGAGCTGTCCACCTGTGCTGACACATCTCTTGTGTCACTGTGCAGCCCGAAGGGCACTGCCCCAAAGTAAAAGGCATCTCCATCAGCATATCCATTCAAATCCCCTGCCTGAAAAGCTAGCATCACACAAATACAAACTTTTCAGTAAGATGGACTACTAAGGCAATAATGTCTCTAGGTTTCTTTCAACTAAATCTGGCTTTGAAGAGATGACAAAGTGAAAAGGCCTCTGTCTCCTGTCTGAAAATGAGGGCACAATCTTGTATTAAGTTCATTGCCAAATATTGTGCAGGCTTGGCAGGTAGTATTCGCAACACTGGGTTTTAACCATTACTCAGCATTTCATGTCAGGGCCTGCGTCTCTCTCCTTGTATGTCTACTATGCTCCCATCACACTTTCAGATCTTATGAAATAATTTCACCATTCCCCCAAGTTACTCGGTATCCCATACCAAGTTCATTTCCAAAGAACAACCTGACTTGAAAAAAAATAGCTACTGAAGTCTTTACTTTTTCAACCCCAAACTATTAAAAGACTGTTTTAAATCCACAAATGGAAAACACAGACTAAGCACAGAATGAAGGAGGACTGGAGCAGGCTCTTACCAAGTGATCTTTCCTTCGTTTGGTTTGCTGACCGCACAACGGGAAGACTTGCCCGCGTGCGGCTGCCCCTCGAGAAAGGGGTTGGAGAATCACCTTCAGACATGACCTCTAAGGAGTCAGCAGATGCTTCAGAGAGGTGTTCTGTGTGGTCACCCAAATTGTGCTGTGGGCTCTGGGACGGCTTTGGGCTTCTTGTCTGCAAAACAGAGTATTTCTTTATCAGTCTACTGAAACCAGAGGGTGGGAGGAAAAAAAAAATCAAAGAGAAGAAGGAAGGAGCCCAAACTTCTTCAAATACTGGTATGCTGGAGGTCAGTTCTGTGTAGATTATTTAGGAAAAATGTCCTTAGACATTCTGATGCAGTTTTTATGGTTGTATATCCACGCTGCAAATTTTGTGGCTAACAGGGCCCTGAGGATAAGACTTGCTGAGGAGATGTACTGTCCACACACTAATTTTATCAAGTCTGCTAAGAAAAATCTTCTGAAAAGCAATACTGTAACAGAGCTGTAAAGCTATCAATTTCACTATCTTCTGCTGTGCCATCTATGCAAGCTCCAGGTCATGCAGCAGAGCCAAAATAGCCATCCAACATTTCTAGTTGAAATCACAAACTATTACTTTATTTTTTGTTGCACCAGCATAAATCAGAACAGTCTTAATTAACTGACCAAATTAACTATGACTTTTACTGGGAAATCAGTAAACTGATAAACACAGTTGCTGGGAAAAAACCCAACTCTTCCAGCAGGGGAGAGATATGGTTTAATTTATGCACTTCTACCAACCCTTCACTGTAGGATCTGCCTAGTAAAAACACATTCAATAGGACATTTTATTTGCAAACATTTTTGCAAATATTTTTCAACATTTTTTGCAAACTATAAATGACATTATAAATCTTTTCCACAAAAAGGGGTTGCTTTAAGAAGCATATTCAATACTGTGTAGTGAAACCCCCTCACAACCACATGTACTATTGCTCTGGAGAAATAATTTCCTGGTCTCTCTCAATCAAACCATATCACAACAAACGGGAACATACAAAGCAGAAATTCAAAGCAAAGCAAGCTTACTAGGTTCCAAATCCAGTATGTAAATATGAACTTTATAGACATCTATAATCAGCACCAGGCACGAGATATCATTAAAATGATATGTTTTTCTCTCCCCTATCATTTAAGGTCAGATGCTATTATGTTAAAAATCCCCTGTATCAAAATCAGCTTCAACTCTAGGTTTGAAGACGCTGTCAAGATCCAAAAAAGATTATGCTTCTTTCTGGAAAACTAAGCTAACTGATCTTGCTGACATCTGTTTCTTCCAGTGGTTTCTCAAGTGAAATGAAGAAAACTCATTTCAGCAATAGCATGCATCACATAATATTCTTTATGTGACTTTGAATGTATGAAGAACTTCAGCTTTTATTACATCTTCATTGGCTGGCTGTAGATGGCTGTTCTGGCCAAGTTTTGCAGTTGCTCACAAATTACAATTATTAGAAACAAGAAAGTAAATCCTCTCACTTTCTAAATGCTAATAAAATAGTAGGTACCATCCAATGTCCTGCAATGAAATTGTTCAAGAGCATTGAATTTTACGCAGGACTTAAAGCTAACAACATTTGCTCTAAAGTAAAGTACGCTTTGAAGTGCCTCTGACGTGGTCAGCACTAGTCTGCAGGTTGTAAATACAGGGACTTGTGCCAGCAAAGTTACAGAGGTGACAAGTGACCTGCAAACACAGAAAAGAATCTGATTAAGTCAGTACTTCTCCATTCAACTTTCCAAAATGGCTTGTGAACCATCACTGCTGAAGTATTTTGTTTACACAGGCATATTACGGAAGTATTACCAAGCCAAGACATTACAGCTCTGTAGTTCCTTGTAGTGATTAAAAACTTATCTGTATAAATCCATTAATAGGGAGCTAGAAGGCATATAATTCTCCCTTTCTAGAAAACCATGACTAAAAATAAAACAAGATTTAGAAAAAGAAATAAAGGCAACAAAATCAATCTGCAAAAGATCCTTAGTTTCAGAGTTTGTTGGGAAGGAGATTGCTTTTGTTTCTTTATTTATTTCTTAAGAAAATACATACCATATGAAAATCTGGATCAAGCTTATTTTGCTTTTCTTTTGCTTATTTTTTTCTCTTCAATTTATAATAAAATAATCCCCAAATGTCATTTGAGACATGCAGTTGCATGTATATTGTTCATTGATAATATGAACAGATGTATATTTGAGCAGTAAAGGGACACTTCATTACCAAAATCAACAGACACAGATTTGGCTGAGCAGTTGCCCAGCGTGTCCTGTCAATGCACAGATGGAGCCAACCTCAGGGATGCTGTGTTTCTTTGGCTGTCCTTGGGGAAATGCTGTAGGACCTAAGACACAGCACCCCAGAACCCCACAGATGACATGGTGTCATTACTGTAGCTAAATCTGTTGGGTCTAGCTGAGATAATTTTCTCCATAGCAACCCTCATAGTGCTGTATTTTGTATTTGGTGGCTAGAAAGGTGTTGATAAAGACACCATTATTTGTACTACTGCTGAGCAGGGCATGCACAGCATAAAGGCTTCCTCCAGCATTCCCTCACTCACCCAGGAGGCTGTGGGTGGGCAAGATCTTGGCAGAGGAAATAGTCAGAAAGGTTGACCCAAACTGACCAAAGGAATATTCCATACAATTTCATGACTGTTCAGCAAAAAAAGCTAAGAAAAAGGAGGAGGAAATGGACCATTCGTCATAGGGAGCAACTGCTACGTGTACTGGAGCCTGAAACCTCACTTCCTGGGAAGTGCCTGGATATCACCTGCTGATGGGGAATAGGGAATACCTTGTTTACTCCACATGTAGCCTTTGCTTTTACTTTATTAAACTGCATTTATCTGAACCCATGACATTTTTCCATCTTATTTTCTCCCCTGCACTCCAGCAGAGGAGTGGCTTGGTGGGCCAGCCAGGTCAACCCACCACACTAAAAAAGATCCTTTTTCGGCAGCCCTCATTTCTCACCATCAACACTACAGCTTCCTGAAGCAATCCAGAGGCACATCATGGATTCTGCTAGGATACAAAGCCCAGTCTTCCTTTAATTCACCAGCTCAAATCCATAGGAGTTCCACTCTAGTAAGTGGAGTGACACAAACATAAAGCCAATGCAAGCCATAACTGAGATCCACCAAATATACACATACAGTTTATGAATGGCTTCAAGCTATTTGTCATTCTTAACTCCTGTAAACATTACATTCCAGGATTCTGAATTTTAAACAGATTCTAAAAAAATTTTCAAACTCAGCAACAACAGTGGGTATTAAGTAACTGAGAGATATGAGTGCATATTTGATAGGAAAGCATTTTTATTATTGGCAACAAGCACTAAGCTTGATGCTACTTAATAATCAAGTGGACTCCTAGGTATGACTTCTTAGGAAAACCAACCCATGCAGTGGAGAAGGAACCAGCAACATTTACAGAGCTGTAGCTACAAGTACTTGTAAAGATTTTTGAAGAAAGCAGTGCAGAAATCTTCAGCATTATCCAACCTGTAACAATTATTCAGGATGTTGATTCTAATATCAAATAAGAAAAATAAGACAAATGCCAAATAAATACTTAATAAGTAATGCCATATTTTTTTCCACTGAAATGTTCACTAATATTAAGATGATTAAAATAATACTTCAGCAAGTATCATTTTAAAGACTTTTCAGGAACTAGCACCAGTACAAGCTTTCATAAAATAAATGTGGACCCCAACAGTCAATGTTTCAGGACCCAACATTACCCAACTAGTGTCCTAATCTAGACTGCTGCTATGTGACTCAGAATGATGCTGTAGCAAAAAACCCTGAAATATCTAACAGAGAAGAAAACTCAAGATATGTCCACTAAGGAACAGCATTACCCAAAATGAAAATGTGTAAATAGATACTCCACAGAGGCAGACAAACCCAAGGAAATGCTGGCACATTTTGAGCCACCTTGGGGTAAATGCCAGAAAACAGAAGGAGGTTCAGAACAAGGCAGCAGGTCTCTCCTCCCTCTGCCAAGACCAGTTAGGTTACATTTCCTTAGTCAGTCATGGTCTTTCCCCCCAAGCTGTATGTTAGGAGGCACTCCTCTGCATTTTTCTTTGTGCAAGAGGGTTCATCTTTCAGCCAGTTGAGTAGAGCTGACCCTCCTTAAGGACTTCTCTGATAAAAGATGTTGTCTGTGCTAATTGGATTACAAGATCATCAGAAAGGATAGGCCAAAATAAGGATGGATAATCCTGGTGCAAACTTATATGCAATTACACAGTGCTTTTTGATGATTTTTTTTACTTAGGATATGCTATTTTAATTACAAGGATATAGATCCTTGTAACTTTTTCAGGGTATATATTTAAGTATAGCATATGGAACTAGCAATTACAGAAGATACAGTATCTTTCAACCACTCTTGGGATTTGACAAAGAATTAAAACTGTAGTTAATCATGCCTCATGACTGACATCTGTCTGCTACAGCTTGGCAAAAGAATGCACTTCAATACATGTGCTTTAGTCCTTTCACCGACTCAGAAAAAATAAAAGGTGCAAGGCTCTTTAAATGCAGTAAAATTGCAAATAATTAGGAATGAAGTCTGAAAGTACCTGAATAATGAAAAGTGAAATACTGCAAAGATGCCAATGTAATGGGCAGTCATGGAGTACCAGAGATTTTCATCAAGTTCTCTGCATGCCTCTGCCTCTCTACTCACATTTGTCCACACTATTACTCTCATGCTTTTGTTCTAGTCAGTTTTATGTTTCTGTTATTCATAGTGTTCTTCTATGCTCATTTCCAGTTATTTTTATACTAATCTATATAACAGAAACCTTTTTTCCCCTCTTCCTTTCTCTTGCAAATTTGCTTCACACATTTCCATAGACAAAACAGAACTCAGAAAAAAAAAATGCACAACCTGAAGAAAGTTTTAATTTCATCTCTTGATCAATTCCCACTTTTAATTTCTTGTTTCCAGGAACTTCCTTAACCCTTATCTTGACAGAAAGTTATCTATTCAGGAGAAGAATCTTAAGTCTTGGAAGTTGCTAGCACTCCTGGCAGTGTACAAATGGTAAACAAAGATACCAAAAAATAAAACAGAGGTAGTAAAATATATTTTTCCAATCATGTACTCTAAAGAATATAGCATAGGCAGCCCCTCTCCCCCCACATTTAAGAGTCTTCTTGACATTTCAAATAGAAAGGAGAAATTAGACAATAATGGAAGCCTACTCTTCTTGACCTTCAAGTAAACCACTTGTCCTGTGACATGTGCCAAAGGTGGATATAGGATATGTAAGAGACTGCAAATAGGCATATAAACAAGCTGTGTTTAATGTATTATGAGTTTATTAACTTTAATACTCTAAAGTATTGCCACAGCACATGAATTCTTACTACTGCAACAACACTTCATCACAATTGTGTCATATCCACATTATTGTCTGAAGGATGGATCTGCTTTTTACACAGATACAGAGTCTCAAGATTTTCATATTAACGCAACAGCAGGGTTTTACTTGTCTGGACAGGCTATTAGTGACATATTACTGTTGAAGAGAAAGCTAATACTACCCATATTATCTCGTTTTTAATAATTTTCTGTATTTTTCCACAGCACTTTCTCAGAAAAGTTAAATGCTTATACAAGTCCGTATAAACTAAAGTTCATATTACCTCTGTGCAACTGATGTATTTGGATACTCTATCTCAGTGGAGAGTTGGGGGTGGGGACATGACTCAGCAGCTGAATGCACCATTAAACCATCTCTCATGACAAGCTCACTTCTGTGCCTTTGGTGCTATTTCACCATTACAAGATGCAAAAATCTACGGCATCTTCCTTTCAGACTCCATCAGCTGGAAATGGTACCATGCCAGGAGCAGGCACACGCCAGCATCCGTGTTCTCCAGAGCTGAAGAGAGTGCGAGGGCAGCTGCCCACTTGCCTGCATGCACACCCTGTAGCTGTTAGTTATACTCTTCCCTGATGCCTGCTCATGGACTAGCATATGTCTCTAGCTTTCATTTCTCTATGTCAAACCCAAACTTTTCACTATTTTCCGTTGAATCAACAACAACGAGTTACCAAGCCAGTTCTTTCTCACAAGCATCTCCTTTTAGTGGCAATACTGATTTCTAGGGTATGAACGGCCAGAATTATTTCCTCTTTGATAAGGAGAAACCTATGCCTGAGCCATGGCTGCCCACCACCCCTAGCACTGAAGCAAGGAGCCCCACTTGCCTGGAGCCTCGCTGGCTTGGAGGCACGTCCAGCGCTGGCTGCTGCCTGAGCTGCCCTTCTCTGCAGCCCTGCCGGGCTCCTCCTGCCCCCGGCGGTCCCGGGGGAAGCCAGAGCTCGCCATGCTCACTCAGGAGCGATGCCAGCAGAGCACAAGCCACAGAGCCCCCCCCCGGCCACCTGCCGTGCGGTCCTTGAGCCGAGCCATGAATTCAGAGCACTGTGAACCCCAGGTACTGCCCCAGAGCAGAGCTTCACACGCTCTGAGAAAGGGAGGAAACAGACCCAAGAGAACTTTTCCAAGTAAGGTAACAGAAAGCATTCCTCCTCCTCCCCATGGTGAATGAGGAGGGGAAGATAACTCAGTCATCAGTAATGCTCACAGCCATGCACTACTGTCATTGTCACAGCATCAGGATGCTCCAACGAGTGACCATTTTACCCAATTTAGTGAATTTATTTGAAGGCAAAACTCATCTCTGCTTATGACATGAGGATCTTTATCACCAGTCTGTATTCAGTGATGCTAACCCCAGTTTCTTCCACCTAGAGGAAAAAAAAAACATCTAATGATGTGACGGAGTTTATCTGTCATATTTTTAGGTTGCAATGATATTCAAATCATCCTAAAAATCTACACGTTTTCCCACGAGCCTTGCTAGCTCCTGTTGGTGGCCAGCTGCATGCTCCCTGCTGTGGCAAACTGCCAAAACTCATTTCTTTTAATCCTGAGTGTTGTGAATCACTGGGCAGGACATCTACAGGCTGCTCCCCCTTGGCAAGACCATGGCTTGCTCTTCAGCGGGTTGATCCCCAGAGCTAGCAGAAAAAGTTTTTCATGAAATTCTGTTGTTGTAAATGACTAACATAAAACAACATTTTCAAACCTTTTTTTTTTTTTTTAAACTGTAAGCACCTAGATAAATTGAAACCTGTTTTTCAGGAAAGCTGTGTGTTTATAGTAAAGATATTCATTAGGAGCAATAAAAGCTGTAGGTGCTCAGCACTTATGCTGCCAGACCTCTTATTCAGATGTTTAATTGCAGGAACTTGCATTTGAAAATGCTGCCCTAAGGAACTCAACAGCCTGTCTAAGAGCAGCTTAATTGGTCCAGACAAGTCCAGACTGAAATATGCAACATGCTGTGGCATCTCTTTGGAATACATGTAATATCAGAAAACCCCAAGCCATCCACATTAAAGTGTAAAAATATTTCACAGTATGTTTCTGTCCAAATCCAAGGTCTTCTTTTTCTACAACTGCCTGCCTGAGATTTGAGGGTAGAAATTGAAGTAAAACAACAGAGAAAACTATTAGTCGTCCACCAATAAAAAGCGAAAGTCATACTTAATGAAAGAAATCTTTTAAATAAAATAATTTATCTCTCTCCTTTATTCTAATCCTCTATCATGTGAATAATTTATTCATACATGAGAGTCAAATTTAAAAAGCCACAGATCACCTCACTATTTTTCCCTGCAAAGGGTCCATCAATTTTCCCCAGAGCAAAATTTTGTCTTTCACAGTCTCTATCATATTCTTGCATCACAGCTTCAGTTTATTATTACTTTGTTTAAATAAGTTATCCATAAATTCCAGCCTGGACATCAGCATTTGTCTTAATTAAAACCTTATGGCAGTTTCAGTTGGAAGCTATTTTTCTTTACCCTTCTGAAAAACTCTACTGTGAAGTATTCACAACCCAGCACGACCCTGTGCTCCATCCAGGAGATGGCTGCGTTTCATCAGCAGCGGGTGAGGTAACTCCTACCTACACAATCCCCAAAATCGCCATGAGAACTGTGAAGATTAAAAGGGATGATTTAAACAAAAACTGTCATTATGCTGATTAAAGGGGAAAGATCTCTACATGCTTAAAACCACATGCAAAAACCGAGGGGGGGAAGAATATATAGCAGATGCCTAAATATACCTAGGGGATAGCGAGTTCTGATTCAAGGAGATTATTTACCCATCCCTGTTCTCCCACACACGTCCCTAAGGAGAACAGGAGGAGGGTCTGTTTCTGTGATGTCTGTTTCCCAAAACAAAGCAACACAATACAACGACCCTGGAAAAACCTGTTTTTCTGTGTTTCTACAAGTTGAGCAGGCGCACAGTATTTTACAAATTCCCGAAAAAGAGCGCGATGGACATGGGGCAGGTGATGGGAGCAAGGTGCGCAGGCAGGGCACAGCTCCACGGGCTGCTCTGCAGCCTCTACTCGTGGGAGTAAACGTGTTGTAGCACTTACTACAGCTTGGTGCTCTGGCACCTGCGAGAGTTAGGGGGCACTCGCAGGACAGAGGTTGTAGATGCTTCTGCTGCTCCTCTCTCCCAACTTGTCACCTTGCTCTTTTGCTTCTTTTTCCCTCCCTCCAAGCCACCTTGGCCAGGGAAGGAGAACCCTTCCTGCTCTCCACACCTCAGCCTGTCCCACCCTTCCCTGTGGATGGCATGTTTATTGGCCTCCTTAAACCCTGACAGGGGAAACAAACCAGGTGCAAACGAGCCGGATGGCAGGCAAATGCCTGGCTGCTCCGAGCCCTCCCTGCTGCTCCCACCCCGAGTTATCTTGGTGCTTTTTTTTGAACTGCGGTAGAAACCATGCAGAGGCACCTTCTATGTGTGTATCCACAAGGCCTGTACACCTTCACTGCCTCCCTGAGTGGAAAAAAGGGAGCTCTTGAAGACATCCATTCTGTATGGCGTTACAAGCCACCTAGAAATGCTTTCATCTGTTTTCATCAACAGGAGGGAAGGTAACATACACGTGACTTCAGAGGTGCACACTGTGCATATAATTCTGCAAATTGCAAAACTAAGATTTTTTGCATATTCAATACAAAAATATTTACTGCTCTGCCCACAGAGCTGTCCTTAACTTTACAGCAAGACTTTTACCACCTGAGCCAGTCCCAAGTATGTACAAATAGAAATATAAAGCTGGAATTGGGACAGTGTTTAGGAATCACTTACTTATCTAGGATCTCCCATTGAATTCTGGTGGATTTCAGAGCATCTAATACAAGAGCTTCATGTCTATCATGCCATTAAAGGAAAAGTCAAAAAAATTTTCAGAGGACGCACATGCATCACACTCCCATATGCAAGTAATCTATATGCATAATACTTCATTGCTGTGAAATACACAGAGACAAAGCATGCAGATTCATATTTATTTGAAAACTTTAGTTGTGAAGCAAAGCACACACAATTAAAGGGTAACAAACTCAATTCACAGCAGAGTGCAGAAAAAAGAAAGTACAGTACTAACTCTCTGAGAGGATTCAATTTTCATCATGTACCTTTGAATGTCAAGTTCTGAATGAAGGGAGACCAACATGCACTGCAAAACCTGTGGATCAGAGAGAAAAGAAGGGGAGGGGGAGAGATAATTGTTAACAGGAAAAAGGAGAACAACAGAAGTTAAAAAAGAATAACCTGTACATACTGAGAGAGAAGAGAAGAGAAGAGAAGAGAAGAGAAGAGAAGAGAAGAGAAGAGAAGAGAAGAGANAAATACTTATTTTACATTTATGAAGAGAAAAAAAGAGAAAAGAGAAGAGAAGAGAAGAGAAGAGAAGAGAAGAGAAGAGAAGAGAAGCACTGAAAAACAACGAAGGAAACACATGGCAGAGAACAATATGCTCTATCAATACTTAATATGCAATATTCTCAGAACTCTTGCTGGACTCAGTTCAGATGTGCTACATGTGGTTGTATGTCAAAGAAACAAAGAATGCTCTAATATAAGAGTTAATGGCTGAAAGTTGAGCCATAGAGATTCATATATATATATATA
>VXBI01011564.1:1157593-1190316 GCA_013397375.1 Toxostoma redivivum
TATATATATATATATATATATAAACCATAACTGACAAATAACAAAACATTCTTCCTGAGAAATGATACAACCCTTGGCTGGAGTTAGCAGCAGTCATTACACTTTTGTGTTTGTTTCATGCTTACTACAGGGACATGGAATCCTTCAAGCAGAACTTAGAAATACTGTGTAATTCATGAGTAACTACAACTTTAAAAAGAATAAGAGAAACTATGGTATGAATAAAAAGTCTTTGCCAATCACATCTCTCTTTACTATTCTTTCTCTGATCTTAAACCCCACAGAATGTGAGAATTTGCTAAAAGGAGGTTAAGGGCCAAAAAAACCCAACCATTTTTTATCTCAAACGCATGAACAATATGCTAATTGGAGGGGAAATTGCCTACTGCTGTTTGAGTTCACAGAGGTGGAGGTCCCATGTATTTTCCTTAATCTTCATTTGCCTGTGGGTGGAGGTAAGGGAGATTTTTGTAGAGTGCTCTAAAAAACTTTCTCTAAGCAATCAATTCCTCCTTCAACAGAGTCAGGCTCCCACAACTGCTGCTTCCCAGTTCAGAACATGCAGCTATTCATACCAGGCAAAGAAATGCAACTGCTTTAACAACAAGGACATCATTGTTAAAGAATCTTATTTAGCAAGTAATTATAATGCCAACATCACAATTAAGAGAGTAATTCAAAAAACCTTTTGAATTTTACAAACCCAGAGGATATGAGCATGTGAGAGCTGATTCTGGGGATGAGATAAGCAACTTATAAGTATGCCATGATTTTTCATGCTTTTGTTCGTTGGATATTTTGGAAGGGCAGTGCCATTTTATTTTGAAGAGAACAATAGATCATTTTTCTCCCTATGATAACTGCATAATTTAGAATTGTTCAAGAAAAATGTGATTTTTACAAATAAGCTATTTATGCAAACACAGTACAAATTAAATGTAGCCTTCCGGCAACAGTTGGAAACATTCCAGTTCCAAACCACAAAGACAAAACAGTCTGTTGCTAATGTCTCAGTAACACTGAAACTATATTAGGGTTTTTCATGTTTATATAATGTTACCACCCCACATATGCAAACCTGAGAAACCTTCCTTGGCTTTTATTAAACAATTCTGTTTAAAAAGGGGGGCGGAGGAAGGATTGTGCAAGACCAAGTCCCTTCTCTGCCAAACAGACAAGGCTTCAAAGGGAAGAAAAATCATCCTGCATGTTTGCTTGACATTCAGACATCATTACACATCAAGACCACACGTCAGAAGGGACATTACTCTGCCCAATGGCAGTATTAAACTTGTGCAAATCACCCTTCCCAAAGCTGTTGCATAGGATCAACCTGAGCTACTTACTTTCCTCAAACCTTGGCACCTAATGGAGGATTACAATTGTGTCACTTTTCTCTGGACTTTCCCAATCCCAAAGGAAATGAAACATCAATTGCTGTCCTAAGGGCGGGTAAGGAAATGAAGATGTTTGAGGAAACCTGCAACACTGATCGCTCTGAATCCAGAGAAAATGTTGCCTGTATCCCTAACTCTTCCCCTCCTCTCATCCCAACACGGTATTTATTTTAAAGCAAGTAGATAAATTAAGATATGCAGTTAAAATACATAAAATGAGTCCACCTTAGATCCAGAAGTCTCTCCCTCCTCCTGCAGGAATTGGTTTGAAATCATATGGATATGCTGCCGGATTAGGAGCTAGTGTTCTCTGAATAAACACAGTCTTGCAGGAAAAAAAGAACCAGACACAAATCCAGAACCACAACAGCAGTGCAGCAGGAGGCTTCTTCAACTCCTGAAAAAGGCAGCAGCAGGAGACTAAGAAGGTGTCCACGGTAATATGTAGCAAACTTCAGATCTCCTAAAGAAGATTCAGACATGCCAGTGTGGGAGAAATATAATTAAGACCATTACTGCAGCCCACGTAAAGACCTTATTATGAATGAAATTTGAAGACATTTGGGTCTGAATCCAAACCTGAAGTATGGCTTCCTTTGGAACTTTCCAAAATATTTCTTAACTGTCTGCATTCCTATCCAAACTCAACACCACACTGATGCCTTCATCAGCACTCCACTAACCTCAGGGGTATTTAAAGATGGAAACCAAAAATGATCTCTTTTTTCCTTCTAGATTGTAGAGGGGCATGATTTTTTTTCCATCTATCAGCATGCATATGGATATATATAGTCCACAGTGATGGGAAATGATTCCAAGGAGAGCTTTGCAATTTTCAAATGCAGAAAGGGCTGTGATCTCTCGACTCCAGGGACAGGTTTGTGGGACAATCTCCTGTCTTCTGCTTCCCTCACCAACTCTGTCATTGTTCCAGAAAGATGAGGCATCAAAACAAGTACCCAGCATGAGGAGAGAAACAGGATGTTGGAGCAAATACCACAGAAGAATAAAAAGCCCTGGACTTGACTTACAAAGAAATAAAGAATTGCAGAGTGCAGAATACTCAACTAATGTGCTCTGAGCAACCTCTGCTGGCCAGCAGATAGGATCCCATGCCTTCTCCTAAGTGGAGCTGTACAAAGCCTGTGATTAGCATCTACAGTGCAGATCCTTAGCTGGCTTGAATGAATATTACTTGACCAGCTCAAACAGTGCAAGGAAAACCTGTGAAAGGTGGGCCTGTCACAACCCAGTGAGATGGAAAAAAGATAGGGATTTCCACTTTATGGTAACCAAATGCCCTCAGAGCACAGAGGCTCCTGTTGAAACTAGTGTTATGTTTTTATGAGTTGTGGAAGCAAATAGTCAGAATACAAGAGGCAGCAATGCTTGTACGTGTTGGACTGGCATGCAAAGAAAGAGATTAATACAGGCAGGCAGACATATAAAAGTAATACATTAAAAATCAACAAAAGAACATAAGTAGTTTCCTCTGGAAAAAGGTGGCAAATACTAGAGGCCAAGAAGAGTGGAAGCTGGGGCTGGGACACAACAAACAACTAAGAAATG
Organism: Toxostoma redivivum; assembly: GCA_013397375.1. Taxonomy (NCBI): domain Eukaryota; kingdom Metazoa; phylum Chordata; class Aves; order Passeriformes; family Mimidae; genus Toxostoma; species Toxostoma redivivum. Next base: position 1,160,560 of record VXBI01011564.1, read on the forward strand.
GTTGCAGTGTGTCACTACTGGCAGGTATGAGCAGGAAAGGGCATTACATTTGAGAAAATTGTGGGAGCCAGACATCATTGTAATGAGAAGAGTACCAGAGACAAAGGAAGCAGCTGCAAAACATGTTGCTTTTGAACTTTAAACCTAAATGGAACAAGTGGTGGCCCTGGAAAAAGGTGCAGAAGGCTAAGAGTCATATGAGGAAAGCAAAGTTTTCCAGGAATGTGCTGAATGTTATCAAACAAAGCCATAAGAAAAGTCTGGTGAATACCACTTGTAAGGTAGTGCCCAAAGGAATACACAGCAGCTTAGGGAGGACAAGGATTAATACCTTGGGGCTGACTGACTGTATTAGTCATTATCCCAGGGCCCTCAAAACAAGGGTTAATGAACTGCAAGTCTGCCTTGTGGGATCTGCTTGCTAAGCAGATCAAAGGAACATATTCACCATTTTAAGCAGGATCAGACCTGTTGAACACTGAAATTCTGAGTCTCCAGAGGAAAACGCAGATGCTTGAGACATTTGTGTTGATGATTTAGTAGGAGACATCTGTCCCCCTGAGTCAGTCTGAAATAATGTCACAGAAGGGTGTTAGGAGCACAATGTGCTCCCTCCGCAGGAATGCAGCACTGCTGTTCTGGCTGGCAGTGACATACAAGCTGAAATGCCTTTTCACTGGCAGTGCTGCAAAACAGGAGCATGTTAAGTTTTCCCCTTTTTTTTTCAGTCTGTGTAATATGCCCTTGATTTATGCATCTGATAGATTTCAAAAGGGAAGTCCTTACAAAAGCAGAATACATTAAACACACTACATTTATCATGGGTCACCCAGGAAGATGACACTGTTGTTGAGAAAAAAAAGCAGCTAAAATCAGAGAAATGCAGGAGTATAGAATGAAGCAAAGCGGGGCTAAGCCAGGACCCCAGGACATTAGGATGACAATTAGCGTTCCTTAGGTTTACAGTCTCCGGGTGAAATCCTGCTGAGACATGCAATCAGCTGAAGCTGCAGGGAAATGATAATGAGAACACAAAGGGCTTGAGATGAGTATGTAGATGATGATATACAACTAAATGAGATGCTGACTCATAAGTCCTCTAAAACAGCTTGAAACTGAAGGAAGGAAATGAGGATCAACTGCCTATTTCCTGTGCGCAATGGTTTTGTGGGGAGGGTGCGAGAAAATGGTGTTTCTCAACAGTGCTGGGATGGGAAAAAGTCAGGATAGTAACTCAGCTGGGATCAGGCCAAAGAGGTACTTCCAACAGAAATGTTAAGCACACAAGTTTCTGCCAAAGAAGGGAAAGGGTGCAGTCTTTTGTCACATGAAAATGCAGTCAAAGTACAGGATCAACTACAGGCAATCTAGAGGACAGCACTTAAACAACTACGGGGAGGGGGGGTGACACACCACATGTGGTGATGGCCAATGACAAATGGTTCCAAAGGAAGCATGGAAACAAAAAATGGCGAAATTCAAACCAGGAATGCACTCAGAGAGATAGCAAAAAAGAAGTCTGCACAAAACATTATGATTTCTTATGTTTCAAGATTTACATTTTCCAGCACACTCTACATCTACATACCCCTCAAACTGCATTCGCTCTTTGGCTCAAACTCATTGAACATTACAACTGAAACGAGATATGTTAACCAGCCTAACTATTTTGGTTTTGATTTCCAAAAAACGACAAAAAAGAAGGGTCTTCTCTTCATTGCTGATTTCATCTTCTTAACAGTTCTTGTGAAAAAATAGCTAAAACCTTGTGTTTCATTTTAGTGAGGATTAAAGGTATTATTTTATAAAATTTCATATAATATATATAGTAAATGTTAAAAGCAAACACCCAGAATGAGGAAAAAAAAAAAGGGAATTCAGACCATAGTCCAAATTATACTTTTTAAGAGATATAAAATATTTACACCTTTAAAATAAAAGATAGTCTGGTATTCAAGTTATTCTGGTATTCAGAATTTCTCCAGGGGCACAGAGCTTTCTCTGTTTTCTTGTCTCTCCACCCATGTAGAGATGCTGTGTTGAAACACCTTATTTTTGCACTGCCTCAACATAAATACGGTATTGTATCTGTGCTCCAGTTCCCGTACAATAGCAAAGGAAAATATAACTTCTTGTTCACCTTAGATGACTTATAAGTCTATTGGTTTTTAAGCAAGAACATGCAGGGTATTGTATATTTCAGTCTTGGCTTTATGTTTAAAGTATGTAATTAAATACATAATAAGGAATAATCACAGAAGAAATCCATGAGTTTCTTTTCATTAATGAAGTTAGTTAATGAATGGATTGTCTGGTTGTTCTTGGGCCCTAGCACCTACAGGGGTGGGGGCTTATCAGATTCTTCTCTTTCCACATTTCACATAAAAGTAACCAAGACAATACATAAAAGGTCTTATTCCTGTATTTATGATTTGTCTGTCCTCCACTACAGAATTTAAGTATCACTGTGCAGTACAACATGCAAACCCAGACTGGTTGGTGCAGGCTGAAGAAAATATGATGACTGGTCATAATTTCTCTGAGGTTATCTGGACCTGATTTGAATCCATGAATCTGAACTTGAACCACTCCTTTGTGATGCAAAATTCTGTATGTGAAAAGCCTCCATTGTACAGAAAACTGAAAAAAGCATTGGCTGAAGATCTCAAACTTGGTTGCCTAATGAGGTTTACAAGTTTTCAAGGAGGTACCACCCTGTGCCTCCTACTCATGTGCAGATTGTAAGATTAGCATGAAACAGACCAATTTTCAGTTAGTGGTTCAGCTGGAGGTGTTCAGCTACTGACATGTAATATCTGAGATAGCCAACAATTTGAATATAGATTCAGAGACTAAACTTTACTAAATAAGTGTCAAGAACATTATTTACAATTTTTCAGTATTTTTCCCACTGTTGGAAATTGGGAAGATTAGACAAATGCAGTATTTTGGTTTCCAACAGTCTATCTCTCCTATTATTCACTCCCTTCCTCCTATCATTATCATCTATTCTTGGAATCACAATATATTGCTGAAGATTAATAACAAAAAATATTATAAATCTTTATAAAGGAATAAAGAAACAATGATGACCTAAGAAGGAAAAGATTTTCATGAGCTGTCTCCAGTATTTTGAAAAGTAAGAATAATAGAGAAAATGTGACGTTTAAAGAACATAGCTGTTTCTCTCTCTCATTTTTCTGTGGTATTTTTCTCCCAACTTTATTTAAACAACTGGCTGACCTGGTTATTCATACAACAACCATTGCTGAAAAGCACAGTATGGTGTATGCAAGAACAACTGATGGTCTACTGAGAACAACATCCTCTAAAATGCAGAAAAATGCATGGACTTGTCATCTTTCATTGCTCAGATTTCATTGTAATGTTTCTTTAGTAAGTTCTTGCTTTTGGACTTCACTTTGGCCTTTAATATTGATTAAATGTACCTAATTTTTTAGTCTGTGATCTGCTCATCCATTTAAACCTTATAAAAACTACTCAAAATGATAAAAATTTTGATTACTTCCCATTCAGAATTATAAGGTTGCAGGAGTTGCTCCCCCACCCCAAAAGAAGAAAAAAAAATTATATGGTATTTAGTCAGAAGATAGTATAAACAAAAATGTATACACACATTTTGCTCCACCTTTTTGCTGTGTACTTCCAGAAGACAAAACAACTTTAATGGACAGATTTGCTAATAACTTGAAGTCCACAACTCCAAATGATGGATAGTCTCAGCCAAGAACCAACATTTTAACTACTGCCCTAGACAACTTTAGGAAGGGGTTCATGCAGTAGAGTACCTGCCTGTCAGGATGCCTGCGACTGCACCCAGTAACCTGCTTTTCTGCTCAGCTTCTATGAAAAAACAAAACCTACTTCATTTATATGCTTCAAAGCTCCTAATTTCTTTTAAGAAAGTAAGTTGTAGAGCAGAAACAATGTAGAGATCACTCATGGAGGGTAACCTGGGTAAGAAAAATCAATGGAGAACTGTAGTGGCAACCTCATTATTTTGGCAAGTCTTACCAAGTATTTCTCAATATACTAAAGCATTCTTAGAAAACTCAATTAAAATTCCCTTGACCACAGAGAAATGGGTGAACACTTTTGGTCCAATCATAGCTGTCTATGGTCTGAGAGTTAACAAGCCTTGGCTCCCATTTCAGTCACAACACCACTTTTCCTGTTCTCGGCCCACCACGTAAAACAGAACTCACAGTACCTTTTTACCTTACATGGCTTCTGCAATAATTAACTCATGAACAGTTTTCAGCACACTGCAGGGAAAACTGATACAGAAAAGTACTACATTTATACACCACATTAAGTTTGCTCTTAACCTCTTGTAAGGATCACTGTCTTAGCACAGTAGGAAGGTTTTGCTAAGTACAGTCTCCTACATTTTCCCTTAGAACACCTAAAACTCTGAACTACAACATCAAACATAAAAAGCCTACCTGTTTTATGAGAACTGGATTTATTATCTTCCACCCTTTCTTAAACACATACTTGTCATCTACACAATTACCAGAGAACTATGAGCTCAGAAATGCCTTTGTGCAGCATACACCAGATTACACTTGAATAGTTACAGAGTAATTAGAGTGGAATCCAGGAGAATAAGTCAGTCTTACTATCTCATAATATCAGTTCTCTCATCTAAGTGAGACAGATAAATATCAAGTACATATAATGTTACACACAAACAGTGAGATTCTGCAAGGTCCCAAGTGATTCCTGTTTTTGATGCAATCAGATATCACTGCTGTGATGCTAGGGGCTAATTACCTCCAGCCAACTTTAGGCTGTGGAAAATTATTGTGACATCACTATTGCAAAGCAACACTAAGTTTTCATTGACAAAGATATTTACATATTAATTTAATTTTCAGATTTTTATATAGATAGTCAAATACTATATATTGTTCAGAAGTCTTATTGCAGTTTTATTATGTACTTCAAAACTTTCTTCTTAAAATTATCTTCTCACACTTAAGGCATACAACGTCAACCCAATAATAAACAAACCATAACATCAGCCCATTAATCAGATATGTCAGTTTAAATATATCCTATTTGGGAACAAACCCAAATGCTACTGGCTTTATAAACCCTATAGAACAGGGAACAAAGCTAGAGCTGGCTTTCAAGAGTTGATGTCGTCATTGTTCACAAGCCAGGACACGGCTTTAAAACTGAAAGGAATCTACAGCATATAAAATGGTTTCCAATTTGTAAGGGGCCAGGCCCCTCGCCAGCAGACAATAATTTGCAATAGTTTCGTTTTTTCCTGAGGAAAACCTGGGGGGAGGGGATCTAACACATTCATGCAGAACAGAATGTGCAATTGTGTATTCTTATGTGCTATAAAGAGAAATGTCTTTCTAAAATTTCATTTACTTCTATTGTGCATATCTTCTCTTCAAATTCTTAAACATTTCACAGGTTGGGATCTTTACATGGAATATCTTTGTTCCCTAAAAACCTTCCTAACTACAGAGCTACATCACTCTTAAATGACAAAGTACCAAATACTAGGAGAAAACAAGTCTAATATCCCTAATGGTCTTCAAGGACAGGCTGGATGGAGTTCTAAGCAACCCACTCTAGTCAAAGTGGAAACCCCTGCTCTGTGGCAGGGGGTTGGAACCAGATGATCTTTAAGGTCCCTTCCAACCCAAACCATTCCATGATTAGCATGAGCCAATAGATATCTTTTCTCCATATTAGAGAGAGGTGCAGTGATGGGACTATGGACATTTGAATTTTCTCTTTTATTATTTAGTTTTCTTTTAGCTCATATACACATTTAAGAACATAGTATCCTTAGAATTGCTGAGAATTTAGCAAATCAAATCTTAAAACTTTGAAATTAAGTGAACTTTAGTACCTAGTACTAAAAAGTACAAGTTTTCTATATAAAACCAGATGAGCAGTACATAGCTTTTTCTGCTCGTTTGTGAATATTCAATGACCTCACATTCTTCAGTGCTTTCCTCTTCTAAATTCAGCAGAGGAAAATGTTGTCTGTTCAAACAAAAAAGGGTATACACAAATATTTGAAATAATCGTCTGTTTCTTCTAATTACTTGGCACAGCCTCCAATAGCCAATAAATACTGTAGACAGAACATGATGTTGGTTGTACTTGAGGTTATCTATTTGCCTGGTCACTGATACTGTTGAGAGCACATTTCATGAGTTATAGATATGCACACACAAAAGTAATCCTGACTCCACAGAAGCTCATGGAATGTGTTTTACTACATGCATCCCCACAGGTTATCCTCTGAAAGTGTCTTTCAGCCTCAAAGACAGATTTGAAAGATTTAAAGTGAAGAAAGAATGGGTTCTAATGTATTGTCCTTGAAGGAATCTGAGAATAATTTGCTTTCCAACAGGTGATTCTGTAGGACTTAAAAAGCAAAACATACTGGTAGTGGTCTTTTAAAATGTGTTTGAACACGGGTGAAGGTGCCTAGTCTTGTGAAAATAAATGTGTTCATAGACTCTACAGATACTCCACTGTAGCTTTGCTCCTGTCTGGTGTTTGCTGTCTGTCTTACTGTTATCTTGGAAACTAGAAAATAACTCCTATTTTGGCCATGGAGAAATACTTACTTTTGTTTTTTGTTTTTTTGTTTTTTTTCTCTGTTCCTCAGCCTTCATTTGTCTGTTTTTCAGATGGAAATATAACTTTTTTCTTCAAACAGCAGTGAAATGTATATTGTCTATTTACAATCATCAAGGCCTTTTATTCTCTGATACAGTTGTTAGCAAGGAAAACGCTGTGATGGTAGGTTACATCATCTAAGTGTGCACTGCAGAGGTGCATATTTTCCCTTCAGTGTCCTCAAGAGATTTCCTTCTGTCTTGCACTTGTATCAATTCTGATTGAGAGAAATCATGACCCTGACATAAACTCAGCAGTACTATTCTATTCAGCATGCTGTTCACAACATAAAGTGATGATAGGCATTGTAGTTCCCAGAAAAAATATCCATGTTGACCAGCTGGAAAACATAGATTTTATTCTCATCCACTCAGAAAGGAGATGCAAAGATGGTTTACATGGGAGATAATAGTTGTATGACAAATACTCCATACTATAGGATTTTATATTTGGTTGCTGCAGAAGAGAGACTGAGAAACTTTTTTTTTCTTAATCTGAAAGTTCTGGGGTAAAGTAATTCAAAACTGAAGAGGTACTCTGATTTGTTGAACTCAAAAGGAAATACCAAGTTCTTATGAAGACATGAACATATTCAAGACTTATATTCACATTGACAGTGTTTCCCTATTATACCTTTCACCCTCTTAAAAGAGCTCCCATCCTCAATAATTTTTCTGTAGTTATTGAAATTACCAGAAGTATCATTATTTCTCTATATCTAGAAGTCAAACAGAAAACCCAGTCTGACAATGAAGGTGGATTAAGGAGATTCTATGAAAGCAGATGTTCCAGGGAGTTCACTGAAGGTTAGGTAGTGTAAGAAAGCCAAGTGGAAAAAAAAAAATCTAGTGGATGATCATATCTGCCCTGACATGCACTGACTGAGCTTTCAGTTCTGTTTATCTCAGGAACTGAATAAATGCCCAGTAATTTCAATAGTGTCCAGTAAGGCAAGGGTGCAAGTTGTACAACAATGCTGAAGGAAATAAGATTGTATTTCATTTTTTGAAGGAACAGTGAATTCTAAAAAGAAATAATAATTTGATTATTTATTTAATTTGATTATTTCAGAGCTATTAATAGATAATTTTATATCATATATCTTTCTGCCAGAGCTCCAACAGAAGAAAGAACCAAAAGAACCCAGTAAAAGCAATAACTAAATATCTGATTCACTGGTGTAATTCAAGAAATTCATAATTCCACAGACCCCTTTGAAATGTGAACTGAGCGACTGCTTGTTCATTTTTAAGGTAATGGTTTAGACTCTTTCCCAATATCTATTATTTTCTCTTATGAATTTCATTTAAAGCTCCCTGTCTGGAAAACTGAAAGCTTTAAAGAGATTTCTCAAAGGAATTTTAGATACTAAACAGGAGTTTTAGGTATTAAACAGGAATTTTACGTACTAAACAGTAATAATTGTCAGGATAGCATTTGCTGAATTTCAGAACTCAAAGGTCTGAAGTTTAAATGCATGTGGTTATTTACAGGGCATGGAGATAAGTTAGTATCAGATTACATGATTTATAAATTAATGAATTAAAAATCTATAAAATCAAATTCAAAATCTATAAAAATGTGGGGTTTTTTTCCTTGAAAAGATAGATCCTTCTTTAGTAAAGATTTGACTAAACATAGTGTATAGAGCTCCCCAATAATATTGCTCATGCTGACCTTTACAAAGATACCTTCTGTGCTGAAGGAAAAGAGAAATTGTTTTCCCAAGAGGAATGAGAGAAAGGCAGACAATCAAAAAATATGAAGAAAAAAAACATAAGTGAATAACACCCAGAAAAGTATGTTTCTAAATTAACTGATATTCTTATATTTTCTTGCCTAAAAAGCAAATGAAAATTTAAAAAAATACGCATGGCCTAAGAGTACAAAAAAACCTCATAGATGTTTTCAAAAGCATTCTGTACACAATTCTAATTTTGAAAAATACTCTCCCACCATGAATCCTTTCTATCTAGTTAACAGAACCTGCCTGTCTTGTTTGCATGAAATACTTAAAGGAAATGGAACAAAAACTACTGAAACTGCAACCTTCTTTTTATGGCTTGGTAAATACTAGACAAATAATGATAATGTGGTCTAGAAAGAATCATTATTAGATAGCAGTTAAAATGGGGAGAGGGGAAGAGGGAACAAAACAGTACTCACCCTTTGAGACCTTTCTTCTGAGGATCTACAACAGATACCAGCTTATTAAAGTCTGAACACCAGCTGCACCATTTATTGTGCAAGGACAGATGTGATAACACCATCAAGAAACAGGCAGAACAGTTTGGAAACTCCTGTTACTTTGTAAAATGTATACTCCAAGCAAGCAAGCAAACAAATTAAAAAACCCCTACCAAGTGTTAACCTTCACAAGGTGAACAAAGTGATTTTCAGACAAGCTCTCAAACTCTGGACTGCACATTAATAGGTGGGAAATGCCTGGTTTTGTCTGCAGGGATGATAAAGACAAGCAGCTATCAGCCACTTTGAACATCCTTGGCTCCTTGAAGCAGAGGCCATAAAAGCCATGCCATGACTCAGATAAGCTGGCTACAGACCTCTCCTAAATTGCCCCACACTGGGCAGTCTGAAGGAGCAAGCAGCAGTGGGAGAGCGAGCTCCAGCCACACACCCTTCACCTGCCTGGTGCCTCCTGTAGAGCTGCCTGTGCTCAGATCTGTGGGAAAATCCCCAAGCAGCAACTTGTGCTAGTTCTGAAGCTCCCTGATTCACGTTGGTGCTGGGCAGATCAGCAGGTGAAACAAGGACCTCTGTCCCACAGCACAGCAGCTCTTCCAGTCATGGCCCCTGTGATGGCACCTCAGCTGCACTTGCACACGTTGCTGCACTGAACGTTAGGATGGCTGTGAAAAATCTACATGGCAGTCTATGGGATAGATGAAACTTCATTTGATTCACATGCAAGGAGAAGAAGTCAGTCACACATGAAGAGCCAAGTCTCTCTTTCTCTAGACTGCCACAAACCATCATGAGACATAGCTAGGAACATCAATTGACCTTACCTAGCCTTTACATATATCTTATGAATATGATCTTTTCCAAGTGGAAATACTTTTTAGTATTTGCCTTTTTGCCTAAAAGCAGTAATAAAGCAATATTTTAGAAGTGAATCACAAGACACTAAAGCACTTGACAAATTATTCTAAGTATCTGATCTTTTGGGGTAAGATAGTCAAAACTGATGAGACCACAAAGAAGGGAAAGCCAGTAACTATGTAAACTGAATAACCTTCATGGTGGGTATGGAATAGTGGATTAGGAAGGGCAGCTCTTCCTTTGGTCATTGTAAAGATTTCTTTGCTGGAAGGGGGTTTTCCACTTCTTCATCATGGGAGGTGACAAAAATGGCAAAACCAGCACAAGTAGCAATAAAAGTAAACTGATAAAGACCTGCAGAAAATGCCATGCAAATTGCTGCAAGTAGAGTCACAACCTACCAACTCAGAATGCTGCATTCCTAATGCCTGAATCTGCTATTTCACAACATCCTGTATTAACAGCAAACCACGTGTCCAAATTCTATCTCCATTCGGTGCATATTCTTTCCAGACTAGGCTTAACTCATTAGAACTATGAGAAACCTCAGAGGTAATTTATATTTCCTTTGTCTATTGGAAAAATAGAAAGCTAGGAGGCAGAAATAGGATAGAATCCTTCTAGACTTCCTTACAGTTGAATATTGGCCAATTAAAAGAGTAATTTCTAAAGCAACAGACCATGCTTCATCTCTTTTCCAATTACTATTTTCTGGTTAGTAAACATGACCTCCCTAGCAAGTACTACAGCTTTCCTAGGGCACTGTACTTTCCAAAAAAATTAAATTTTAGTAAAATTACTGGCAAAAGAAGCACATTTCAGTATGAAAGTATAAAAGGTTCACCAACTATATGTTTCAGGCTATCATTTCTTTTCTGGATTTTCTTATGTTAACTGGAGTGGTGCAGAGGAGCACACAAAAATGCTTACTGTGAAGAACATACTTTGCTGGAAGGAAGAAGTCAGCTATTCATACAGTCAAATTCATTGGCACAGAGCTGATGTGAAGTCTAAAGCACGACTGTTGTATTTCTGTAAACTGCAAACAAAAGCTTGGAACTCTGAAAATAAGTAGCTTTTGCAGTCTGACTTCCAAATAGTCACCAAAATAGTGTTAATTATTAATTACTAGTTTGATGCCATGGAGAATATAAAAATAATGTGCTCTATTTCCAGGTCTTGCTTAGAATTTTCAGTGTTGTTTTGTTTCTGACAAAGAGGTCTCACACTAATCAAGCAGTCAAGTTCTGCCAGCCTAAGTCATGCTGAACAGTGATTAATCCTGCACTAAATCTCTGTGAATTTCTAGCATTGAAAACAAACAAACAAAAACAGAGTCAGAGTGCTCACAAGAAACCTCCAACTACTTTTAAGTAGGTGGAGGCACAGCTGGTGGTGTCAGATGTTTAGGGGATTTCTTCTGTATATTTATTTTGTCTTCCCAGTTTTTGATCTGTATTTTAATCGCTCACTGTTGCCTTCATATTCTTCCCTCTGTTTTTTTCATCTGGTGTAGGGGCTGTGTCCTACCCCAACAATACTGTGAAAGCCATGCAAAGTGAACATATCACATGCATCTGGTGAGTTGTGCATTCCCACCAGAAAGTAGCTCAGTGGCACATGGCCTGTGAAAGTGACCCTGTTTTCAAAGCAAATTGCTTCTTTCCCTACTGATTCATCTTTGCTGGTAAATAATGCCCTCATGCCAGCCTTGACCATGAGAATATTCAATATCCAGTGTCCCACACTTTGCAACACTCTGTTCCCACTCTGGAGGCACATGGTGAATCATGTATCTGGGGAGGGAGATGCCCTTAAAAACTGGTGCTGAATGCACAGGCTGGCATACAGAAGTTATTCAGGAGGGAGAGAGCTCAGCTAGTCCTGCCTGATGAGCTCTTCCAGAAGTGTCTGTGAGGAGGCACCCTAATTTGTAAAATTTTCAACAAGATGAAGCAGACACAGAGCACAGTGCTAATAATACTGCTGAAATACTTCAGATCTTCAGCAAGGCTGAATTATTCTGCACTGTGTCCCTCAAATGGTCTGAAACCTTCCATGTTTATACAATACCAGATACCCCTTCAGGCAAAGAGCACTCCACATTTCAAAGCAAAGTCAAATACCAAAAAATTATTCATTTGGAACCACAGCAGAAGTTCAGACATGTTACTGAGCAGATTTCACTGAAGGCTCTAATGATCTAATCAGGGTGACTTAATTGCATTTGGCTTTGAAACCAAAGCCCAGTGCCCAAAAAGGAGAGGGTTTTTCTGCAGTGCAGTAGCAGCTCCCAGCTATAAGAGGAACTGAAGTGAGAAAGGATCCACACAGCCCACAGATAACTCTTTGTAGAAGCTCCATTGTCGTAACAGGATCATCTGGAATTGCAAGCACAAACAACATGCCTATTTTGGGAAGTACACTTGATCTATTGCACATGTGGAGATCTGAACAACTTTTGAGAGGGAGAAAATTATGAGGTTATGAACATTTGCATAATAATTTGTTTAACAGCTCAGAAAACTCATGAATAATAATCTGGGCTAACCTTTTAGTAATTACTTTCTTCCTGCTGTATAAAATACATTGCTTGAAAACCATCATCACTGCTATCTTTTTTCCCATGCTCCCTCTTCCCCAATATGTATCTTATAATTACATTGCAACTGTGCTCTGAAGGATGACCTGAAGACAATTTTTGAAAATTCTCTTTGTAAATCTGTAAATAAAAAAGAAATGGAAAAACCCTATAGCCCAAACAGCCCTTTCCATTGATTAAGGTGTACAGCAGCACTGCTTTTAATTCAAAGGGTTTCAACATTTCTTTGTTCATATGGCTATTTCTCCATCCTGCTACCCTATTATTGGAAAGATTTCATCTCCAAGTGTGACAGAGAAGCAGAAAAGCTAGTATCCCACAACCTTTTATTATAAATGTTCTGATTTTTTAAAGCGGTGAAAATTAAATGCTCACATTCCTGTTGAAAATTAAAACATACAAACCAAGAATCAGTTAAGAGCAAGCCACTAGTCTGAACACAGGCAATGGGGCTAATCCAAATAAATTCCTGTTAGAATAAAGCACATATTAAACAAAAAACAAAAACAAAAAATCAAAACAGCAGCAACAACAACAAAAACAACAAATTGCAACAACCCCCTCCAACCAACATCTATTCGAGTGGATAGTTTTTCTCATGCAAAAACATGGACTCCAAAGAGTTGCATCTTGTCTTGATTTTGACCTGTTTGGAACTTGACTAAAGTTGGGAAATCCTGCTTACTCTGATGAATAATCTTAGGCTATTAACTAGAAAGCTTCTCTGGGTCTTTACAATTCAACACTCTTTCCAAACTGGGGAAAGCAGAACTGGGGGAAAAAAATTTAGGAGTAATTCCTTCAATTTCAGCTTGTTAAGCAGTGTCTTCTTAGCATTACTCAAGAGTTCCCTGCTCCTGCAAACTCCAAGGCCATGAAGGCTCTCCCACTCCAAGTCATCTTGAGAAATCAGGACTGGTTGAATATGCAGCAACAGCTCTCAAGTTTTTCTGAAGTCAGTGCTCCCCATGCCCAGGTCCTCAGGATCTTGCATGGCCCATGATTTTTGCTCCTGCACCTATGTCTTGGCATCTGGAAACTGCTTTATTGCTTTGAGTTAATAGGTGGATGCAGATCATTTTATACTAAGAAAACTGTTCACTGTTTCCCTATCTTGCACCATCTGCTAACTTAGCCCTCCAGCTGATGTTACTGTTTTCTTCCAGCCGAAGCCCCAGGAAACACCTCAGTCTATCATAAGCAAAACTTCCCAAAATCACTGGATACACTGAAAATGAGTGTGACCAGCCTAAAAAACTAAATGAAGTTGGATCACAGCTCCTCCATTCTATGCAAATTTTCTGGAAGACTGGTTACTTAAATTAATATTGAAATAGCTTAAACCAACATTTATTCTCAATGTTCAGCTCGTAAAATGATGTAAAAAATTTGTTATGTCTCTATCATTAAAAAGCCCTCAAATTACAAAGGCTGTAGGAAGAAAATTTCTTAACCTGAGTAGCAGTCAATATAAGTAAACTCTTCAGACCAGGTATCAGGAGAACAAGATCAAGCTAGAGAGACGAGCATAATTCTGTACTTTAAAGTGGAAGAAAAAAAGAAAATAATGAAAAGCTTATGTATGGGAATACTGCTGTAATGAAATAAAATAAAACTAAAAAGTCCCAACACAAGTAAGCAAAGAAAAAATAAAGAGAAAGATAAGCAGTAGAATATTGGCTCCAAAGAATAATGGTTTTTTGGCTGATAATTCAGGTTATCTTTCAAAAATGCAAAATGTGACACATTTGTGTAGGGTGATCAGACTTCGGACATGTTTCCTGGAGTTGATCTACAAACAATAAGGTTAAGATTTGAAAAACTGTGATGAAAAATAAAAATATGTTGTTTTACTGCAAAGTAACTGGAAATGCCCCAATGAAAAGAACAGATAACAGAGAAAAAACTATTTTAAGGTAAAATGTTGGTGTCAAATGAGAATAAACAAACTTCCCCTTAATGCCATCTGCCAGTATGTACCCCTACCAAAAATGCAATTCTTTTATCCATTTCTAGAGGGACTAATTAATTAACCAGATTAATCACATAATTCTCTACCACATCAGCAAAGATGCACAGTTCACTTTACTAGACTAGGGAAAGATCTCCGAATATCTGCCGTTGTAAAGGAAGTGTGTAAATCCATATACATACATACTCAGATAAAACTGCTGTACCTGCTTTAAAAACAGAGGTTTTACTGGCAGAATACAAAAAAATAAAATTGAAGAACATAAACATATAAACACTGTCCTAAAACCTGAGCAGCTGCTTTTGACAGCCTGAATGCCAAATGCTTTGAACTCAGATTCATGTGGAGCACAGTGACAGGCATGAGATCTTTCTGTAGGAATTTCATATGTAGACATGGTCTACACAGATCTGTCCATTCAGAGTATTGGTATATTTACATATAGAACTCTATACTAACCAGTGTATACAATGATGCATGATTACATTAGTAAATACCCTCAGTTTTTAATAGTTTTCCCTTGTGTATCATCTCTAATTTGGCAGGCGCCCACTGTGAGCTTTTTACCTTAGTTTCTTTGCCACAACTATCAACAAGAAACCTTTGAAAGATGTCTCTCTGTTGAACTAGGAAAATAAAATATTAAGAGATGAAGTTTCTTGACCAAAGAAAGTTTAGCCTGTTGACAGATACTCAGTCTGTTTGCTGTTGAACTTAGTCACACTAGAAGGTGGATCATTAAGCATAAATCCATATCTGAGTTTATAATGATCTCTTTTCTATCTCAATGCAGAGCAGGTCAAGTACTATCTTTTTTAACCTATTCCAGAAAAAATAATGAATGGGGAAGATAAAAGAACTGCTGAAAGTTTCTGAACAGAACTTTCTACTTCAGATCAACATTTGAAAATCATTCCCAGCTGTTAAATCTGAATTCTTAATTGTACACAAGAGGCTGAGGAGAAAATAATCAGCAGATGCAGCTACAGTTTGTCATATCTGTGATTATCTATTCGCTTCATGATTTACGGTTTTCAACCACTTCTGGAGAGACTGGCACCAAATTTATTCTTCCAATACTGCTATCTGTGCGCAAGTATTTAATTATAGGCTCCTTCACATTTTGTATGGAATAATTCTTGAGTGCAGAATGCTATATTTCAATTCCTGGAGCTTACAGTCTCAAAAATCAGAGGAAAAAAAAATCAGGGATTCATGGTGGCAATTCCATGATGCTAAAAACTCAGCCCCACTCCCTGTGCTGTTCTGGCCCCTAAACACCTGCTTTTCCCATAAATTCAAGTAAATCTAGCCAGAAGGAAAACAAAAAAGGAAAGAAGTAAATGCATGGGGAAGACAGGATGGTGAGAGGGAAAGCAAGCAGCAGTTGGGGTTGTCTCTTTTTTTTTTAACATCCCGTTACGTATTCCATCTGCATACCCCAGGCCTCAGACAAGTCTATAAAATGATGCTCTACATGTGCTTCAACATGTTGGTTGAGGGAAGTGATTTACAAAGAATTCAAGCCTGAACACTTCTCCATTTACAGCCTTTAATCATGATGTCTTCCAAGCATGTTCACCTGAGTGCTAGGAATAACATGGTGCTTCCAGGTGTGCTGAGGTGCACCGGGACCTCCTCAGTCTGCTGAAGCCTGCGTGCAGACAGTGAGGGTGACAGCACGGGCTTTCAAGCTCACAAATGTGTTAGCAATTTATTGTATAGGTCTGTGGCACTTTCATGTCAGAGAAGCAAGAAAAATGGATATTTAACCCAGTAAATTTTGTTGCTCCGTAACACAGAAGCCATTACAATACAGATGAGATCTGGAATCTATTAAAAGACATAATGGAAAATAAAAGCTAAACACATAAATAACTCATCCAGTTGGAATTTCTTTTAAAAATATTGAAAGGCATTAGACACAACCATGATTAAGTGTCTGTAAAATATTTTTTTTAAAGAAACATTTTTTTCACCAGGGCATATGAGAACAAAGCAACATCTAAAACCTCAACAAAGAGAAGCTTTATTAGCTCTGCCTAGAAATTTTAGGCTCCAGCATTAACTCACTTTGTTCCTCCTGGAAGTGGTTGTAAACCATGGTGGTTTACTTGGGACTTTATCTATTATGGCAAAATATTCATTGATGGTTAAAGATGGCCAGACATTGAAATATCAAACCTTTCAAAACCAAGGGCTAATTTCAAGGATACACTAGGTCCTGCTGGACCGTGGGAGTTCCTCCTTAATAACCAAATATCGTGTATTATTGAAGACAGGTCTCTTTAAAACAGATGGGTCAGTGGTATGAAAATGGTTCTGCACAGACTGAAAATTTTTAACCATTAACCATAACTATGCAATGAAAATTAGTTCCAGCATGCTGTATTTTATGTAGGAGAACTTACATCTCATAAAACAAAATCTTTTTTTGTAAATTATTCTAATGGTCACTTAGCTATCTTTTGGTAGCTATCAGAATGAGAAATGTACATATACAGAAATTCTGTATTTATACGATGGCACTGGCTCAATTAAACCTTTAGCTATGTATTTTATCTGAAACAGTTACATATGGAAAGCAGATGAAGCAAGCTGAAATTATTTTTTTAAGCTAACATCCTAATTAAAAAAGCATATATTCAGTAGAAATACATCTTCTGTTAAATATACCTTTGTTCTTCAGTGAACTGTGGCATATTTCTCTGATCGTGTATACATTCTGTAAGCAGTAAACTAAGGCAGAAATCTCTAGAACTACTTAAATAACCACAATATATAAGCTCCCCCAAAGGCACTTTGTTTATAATAATTTATGGTTTTAACATTTCCAGACTACACAGAAGTGGTGGGTTAACATACCAGCATAGCTGTGGACTTCAGACATTTAAAACAAACCCTGGGTAATGACCCTGCAGTGTGGCAGTGACTGCAAGTATGAAAGGGCCACACAGCAAGTGGCATTCCCCTCTGCAAGTGCTCAGGCACTGGCTGAAGAGAAGATGACTTAGAATATCTTCGATAATTGCACTTAAAAACTCAAAAAAATTTAAGAACCTTACGATCATGGTTATATGGCAGGAGGGTAAACTAACACCCCCTAACCAAAGTGCTAGGGACTATCTTTGATTGTTTCTAGTAGTGGTGGATCCCTGGCTCTCTGGGTAGCAGAAGACAGGATCCTGACCTGGCTTCTCCAGGGGCTGCATCTAACCCAGACCTGCTGAGCCAAGGACCTGATCACTGGGCAAGGAAGTGGGCTTGGTCAGGACAGTAATTCTGAACAGAATCCTGTTTTCTAGACCTCCAGAGATTGATGCATGCTCTCAAGAAAAAAAAAAACAAAAAACCCAAACAACAAAACAGCCACAAAGTACTAATTAAAAAAACCTCTTCCATTCTCTTAGCAAACGGGATGTTGGACAATTCAGCCTGGGGACTCATGAGTTGGCAAGGCTTGCCCTGGGGTGGCAGGATGGCATGGGCAGCACAGAGGAGGCAGACAGCTAGGCTTGGAAGACTGTGTTAGATTCTCCCACCCTTCCCTGTTCCATAAAATGCCCATAGCTCTGCCCTTGGGAAGCAGCAAGCCGTGCCATGAGGTGGGGGGCAGGCAGCAGGGCAGCCCCTCATTCTGCCTTGTGCTGTTGAATCATCAGCAGGGAAAGCAGAGGGGCTGAAACTCAGCTCAGAGGAAAACCTCTCAGACGAGGATCCCTTCAGCTTCCCCGGGATTGGCACCGGCATCTTTCCAGATCCAGCTGCCTGAACAGCTCTTGCCTTTACTTCCAGACTGTGCAGGCACAGAAGACCAATCCAAGCTGCAAGGTACATCTGGCTGTCATCAGGGGACAGGGAAGGGGACACAAGGGCAATCATCTTCCAGGTGAGACAAGGGCTTCCAGTCTGAGATGGGCTCCAAGAAAACAGCTGAGATCAGAGGAACAATTGGTTTCCTGAGCAGAAAAAGGAACATCCCAAAGAGTCCTTTTCTACAGCAATACTGGGTGATCAGGGCAGGGTAAAAGCATGAAGTACACTAAAGCAAAAACCCTCTGCAGGTACAAAAAGGAGTAAAACAGATACTGTGAAGAGGACAACCTGCTCCACAAGAGATGCACAGTATTTGGCCCAACAAAAGTACCCAAAGTTCCTAAAATAGTTATTCTTTTAGTTTAACTACTAGGTGAGCTTTTCCTTCCAGTGCAAAAGTTTCCATATTGTAAAAGGTTTCATGCTGAACTTGACCTGAACCCCATGTCTCCAACAGCAGAGAAAAAAAGATGCAAGATTGATCAAGTCCTTTGAAGCACTTAGTGTCTGCTCTCCACCATAAAAGATACTTTAGTAGATTTGACAGGATTTCTAAGAGTGGAAGATCATCTATCTGCCAGGGTCTGACAACTCTCAAACTCGTTCCAGTGAGGATGCAGAGGTGTTTGAGGAGCTCAGGCGCTGGAGCACAGCAGGCTCTGTTGATCGAGGGCTGCTAAGTTGAAGAAGTGCCAGGAGTGAACCACAGGAGACAAAACAGTCACTGTGAACAAACTCCTAAGTCCACACTTGAAAGTCTTCAACTTCTGCTGCTTGATCTTATTTTTTTAAAAAGGGAAAAAAAATACAGTTTCACAATCCTAACAGTTGCTCTATAAATAATGAGATGAAAGGAGAATATGTAACAATAAGCATTTAAATATTTGCCTCATAAGCCATTAATGAGGAAATGCAGCACTATGAAAACAATAGGTCTGGACACCAGAAGTATTATCCTGCTCCCTGTGCCAAGGAATGCAAACTTGCTGAGCAACTGAATCCATGCTGCCATGGTGCATTTCATAAGAGACCACTAACATGCACACAACTGTCCTAAAAACAGGTATGATGTCCACATGTAAGGAAGCACTTTCAGAATAACTTCATGATGGGGTGATATTAAATATAAAACATTTGTTCTCCTAAGCAGCCCAAGAAGGATGAATGAATGAAGGTTGTGGACTCATTAAAAGCATGTTCAGTACAAGTATAGCAACACTCTGACCAGTCACAAATTTGTGCATCAGTTTCCACACTTCAAAATAAAACTTACTTCCCGATATACAGGGATATTGTAAAACTGCAATTCTTTATTGGATACGACAACTGTCAAAAACCTTAAGGATGTAATAAATTACATTGCTTATTATATGATTATTGATATGCCTTTCCATCAGTGAAAGAGTTATGCTTAGGAGTAAGCTGAAATTTTTCCACCTTGCATAATTAAGGAAATTTTTGAGACCTTTGCTAGTTATGCCACCAACAAATTACAATCTTTAAGGTAATGGTTTAAAAATGTTTTAAAAAAGACAAAGCAACAACAGATCATGAACTCCTAATCCTATACTGCCACCAGTGAATACAATATATAAAGGGAATTCAAAGTAACCATAGGAAGCAGCATAACTCCTATGTGACTCTGATAGGACCATAAAATAATGCAAGCTTAGTTCTGGGGTGTATGTATTTCAAAAGTAATGTTGAAAAATTTCAGCACATTCAGAAAAGAGCTATAAAATTCTGAATTATGGATGATTCCAGAGAAGTTCTCCCTTTAGGGTTTGTTCAAAAGAATATGAAAAAGTGATAATATGGGTACCTATGAGAAATTTCTGATAAAAGAGCACACTTCAATTCAGAAGAAAAAGTATGTGAGATGGGGAAAAAAAGTTATTGTAGCAGTCAGTTTGGTCCAGAAGTGTAGTGTAGAGATGTGCATCTTCTAATAGTAAAGTATATTTCTGGAGGTGAAACCCTAATTTTAGTTGATGGAAAGAGTTGAGACTTCAACAGGACAAAAATCAGAAGAAAAATATTAACTTTTGTATCTCTAAAACGAGCTTTAAGAGCTGATATTTGCTCATATTTTATTTTGTTACTTATTACTAGTCCTAGTTACGATGGTGTAAAAAAAGAGAAAATCATAATGGAAAAGGTACAGGATGTAGGGGCTTCCAACAGTTTAACTAAGGTGTTTAGCAAGAAATGAGTCAAAGTCCATGCATTATTTATGTTTTTCAAGAGCATCGTTTAATGTTCTTTAAAGGTATCCAACAACGTAAGAGTTGCATATTCCACTGAGCAAAGAGAGAACAAACATCATAAAGAAGGATGCTGGGTCAGCTGTCAGGTGGCCAGCATTTGGGTTTTGCTGGATTATGATTTACAGGTAGGCCCACATCAACCTTCTCAGCTGGTATCAGAGCACCAGCGTTCTGCCTGAATTTAGTTTCAGTGAGAACTAGTGACACATCAAAAAAGCATTTAACAAATGCTCCAAGTCTATGCATTTTCTCTTCAATTCACAGCAACTAAGAATTCCCCTCATCAGTTGGGCTCATCAGCTTTCTGCCACAAGATAAGGCCCTGAATAGATCTGAATCTGGTTTTGTGACACAAGATTATACTGAGAGTAATCTTAGTGGAAATGTCAAAGTGAAGCAAAGCAGGTAATTCCTCTGCTTCTGCATCATGCAAACAGGCTTCAATGCAAATAGATCAAAATAAGAGCTAAAGCTTGGTTTTATTAGAAATCAGCCAGGCATTGATGAGACAGAAGTTTGTTTTGAATGTAGTTGTTTAAAGTTATTTTTAACAGTGTTGTGGTTGCAAACTGAGCTACCTTGCTGCTGTTCCAGTGGCTGTGTCATTAACAGATAAACTCCTTAGACCTTCTCCTGTCTCCTGGCAGAGAAGACAGTGCCACCTGCAAATACACAATTACAGCAATTGCCACTCAACTGCACACAATAATCATCCACTCAAGTTCCAATTTAGTAATGAAACCTATGGGAAAAAGTATTCTGTTTTGGGAAAACCATTTTCACCTTTTCAGATGACCTATACAGTGAAAACCACAGAAAGGAAAAGTTGTCTTGTTCTGTCCCCCACATCACTCCAGTAAAACCAAGTTGGTTTTAATCAGGACTGCAGAAATCCAACTAAAGTCAGGGACAGAATGAAGTCATGTCTCATAGCATTTTCTCTAAAAGACTATCCTGCATGAAAAAGTGATGAGGACTAAAGAGAGTTCATGCTGGAAGGTCAAAAATAATGATTACTGTGTAAGCAGTATAGCTCACAAACATTTGTATCCATGATACACACTGCATTTAATTGGTCTGTTGAAATGACCTGCCTTCATTTTTATTAGCTTTCAGTTTTGCCCTACAATAGCCACAATGAGAACATTAAATCTCCAAACAACCCAGCTCTTGTAATCCTGCCAACAGTACAGCTTAGCTCCAGATACATCAGTGTCTAATTGCCACAAATATATACTTGTTTTTATCATCACTGGCAGTCCACAGCCCTATCACCATCTATGAAACAGACAACTGAAAACACAGCCATGAGAAACCTTGGAGCTGACTCAGCTGTTCTAGAAACTCAACACAGAAACTTCCAAATCACTGTACATCCTGCCTGCTGAGCTCCTACAGAGAGGATAAAGGGAGTCAAAACGTTAGAAAGGTCTGTGTCTGTGTTTCATCTCACCCAGATGAGTGGCTTATGCACACCAGAACAATTCCAAGACGTGATGAGCAGAGTGCAGCACACAGGACATGCTGTTCTCTAGTGAGCTATAGATAGCCAGGTTCAAGGACCTTATAAAAGATGTAAGTTTAAAAAAAGTTCCTGGAGTTGCTTATATGAGCAGTAGATACCACATCCAAACTGTGCTGTTTAGTCCCCTGGGACACAAGAGCTACTGAATTAAGCAAAAAAGAATCCGCAAATAACCAATGCTGTTCATCTCCACTCTATTAAAACACATTACTGGTTAGAGACCAAATAATAGTATTTTCCTGATAGTTCACTTTTCCTTTTAGATTTTCCAAAACTGAAGAGGCAAAACAATGTATGATCAGAGAGTCGTTTCACAAACATGTAAGCTGCTTATAGTTAAATATTTCCCCAGCAATTAAGCAGCACAAAGAAAAAGCTAAGACTGATTGATTGACACTACAGATGAACAGAAGTACTGTTTCCTCCTTATTTAAAGCTGTGAAGCTTAACAAGTATTACTCTCTGAATGAGGGAAGGAGACTATTTTTCATGTCCTGCCTTCATTCAACACCTTTAGTTTGCCAGGACCCATGGGCTCCTCCCAAGGCAGCAACAGGTGCCCAGCAGAGCTGGCTGGAGAACTGGGAGGGCACTATAAAGGTGTTTCATTCAGAAACAGAAAACACAGTCTCATAAAAACCTTTCTTCTGAACTTACTTGATCACTATCATACTCAAGACTATTTGGAAAGTAGCTCTGCTCTGACATGTATGGCCTTTTCAAGGACTCCTGCTCTACCAAATTATTTTGAATGTCATGTCAGTATTTTTCTTATTTAAGCCTCCCATGTGCTAGTGTGGTATTACAGGAAAGATACTTAAATTTCTGTAACATCGTTAGAACTACCATTTTCAGTACTGCCAAAATGTTTGTTTTAAAAGAAGTTTCTTTATCCTCACCTTTTATTTGTATTCAGGAAAGTTTTACTGTCATTATTAGAAGATGATACATAGACTGTGAAGAGTCTGAAAATATTTTTTAAACTAAAACTGTAATTCATGAATAACCAAATATTCTACAACATATACTAAACTTTTATATACTTTTAACATTACTCTTGTTTCTTCTTCAACTATCCTACACAAGCATCTCACACAGTAATATTAAACATATGTATTTCCTTTTGAAGGAAAGAGCATAGGATAATGAAGAGAATGTTGCAAGTACATATATATGAAAAAATGTAAATGAAAAAATGAATGAAAAAATATATAAGTTGAAAGTTTATAAATTAATTATAAATTCCCATCCTGAGAAAAATTGCTAGGAAAATAGAAGTACCTATAAGCAGAAGCCTAGACTGAAGGACCACAGCATGGTCACCACCTTCACTGCCCAGGTTATCAACAGCAGCCCCAACCCCAAATGCTCCTAATACTAGAAGCCTCCTCTTGCCTCCCCAGTGCAATCAACCCCTCAGAGGTGCCAGAGGGTATTTTAAATGGCTACAGTGTCATGAAAGCCCAAACTAATAATCATAAGCCCCATTTACACTGCTAAACAATGAGCATCATAAGAGCAGTAGGAGGGAAGAAACAACTGCTTTGACTAAAAGGCAGGTTAATGCCATTGAAACCAGTGACCTGGCCAAGGCATGGGGACATTTCATGGCTCACAGGTTGGCCCAATGACAGAGCTGTTCTCTGTCTCAGCAAGGCCAGGATTTCACCTCACCAGGACTTTTGCTTTTCTGGTAATCATCCCTCTCTTCTACTTTCGGAAATAGATGAGACATACTGAGAAAAGTAGCATAACTAAATGATTACCATATATCTTTTCCAGCATCAGCATTTTATTAGAGGGGTTTTTTTTGCCAGCTTATTTTTACAGGAGCTCAAGAGGCCTGACTGCATATTTGAGAGGCTGCGCTCTGTTCCAGTTTTTAATGACAAAATGCCAAAGTTTAACATGCAATGCCAGACATTCCAGAAATCTCCTGCACAATAGCCACTTTAAATGATGTCTTACTTTTCCTGCTTTGTGAGGCATACACAGTAGCAAAAATGTTCTCACCCTGCTTTTTAAAAAACATAACACGGAATACTGACACCTACCACTTCAACATGAGAAAGCAAACAAGCAGACTCCAGCTCTTCAATCCCATGATATGCAAAGCTGAAGATTTGTAGCAAGTCACACATCTTACCTTTCGAGTACATTAGCACGTATACTGTGTATACAGACATGCTAAACATCAATCCCCAATCCATATTTACAGGGATTTGTTTCTTATGTGTGCAGTGGATGATTCGCAAAACACTGGAAGTGTTTCCCCCAAATCTGCTTTAAATAGCCAAAAAATCACTGTAAAATTATTATGTCAAACAGGAATTGAGAAATAACAATAAAACCCCTTCTGAATAAGGCCAAAATCAAACAAAAAAAAAAGTTGAAATATAATATAATGTATTTGTACTGCATTGTTAGAGATGGTCCCCAGCTGGGGATTCAGACTCATTGTGCACAGTGCTTTTTACAGGCATTGAAAAGCTTGAAGCAGGCAGCAAAATCCACTCCAAAGCTACAATAATTAAAATGTATGGTCAAAGAAAAAACATTAATGCACAAAAAGGTTGCAAAAAGAAAAAGACATGCCATTATGGCTGGTTCAGTAAGGTAGCAATTAGCATACCAGCTGCCCAGTCATTCGTGAGTGCTGTACAGGCAACCTGACAGACCTGAGTTAAAACAACACTTTGAAAGAGAGTGTGTAACTGACTTTGAGGAGATCCTAATGAAAATGGGGAGAAGCATGTGGGAGTTTGAAAACGATGATGTAGCCTAGGGCCTTTCAGCACCTCTCCCATAATTGTCAGTGCAAATGTCATGATGAAGCACTATCATTCACCGCAGAACAAAGTAAATACTTCTGAACCTGAAACACAGTAGACCAAAACCCACTAAAATAAGGTAATTGTAGAACGACCCCACACCTCTGGCCCCACAAAGTCTTCATGCATTAAGAAGCTCATCAAAAGACAAATTCACTGGATGTCTTTCTAATGATTGTGTTATATTGTCAGTCACTTAGAAGAAGTTTCAACAAGCCACTTCATTCCCCCTAACAAATGTATTAACTTAATACATTAACATTACATGAATACATTATTACACTAATATATTAACTTAATTAGTTATTGAAAATACTACCAAAACAGAGTGCAGGTTTTCTGTTTAGGTGCAACTAGGAAAAAAAGGACACAAATGGAGGATATCAGTAAGAAACTGCAAACTGTTGGAAAACGGAGGAATTTGAGCCTGTTTGGGTAGAGGGATATATGGTTTATAAGAGAAATTAAAAGCCTCTAGTTCATGTAATGGTTTTCACGTAAATTATGCTTTTTCCTTCATTAAAAAAACAAACAAACAAACAAAAACCCAAAAATAAAAACAAAAAAACAAAGGAAACAAGCAATGACTGTTATGTCTGATATTCCATGTATTGTATCCAAGAATACATGCACCTCTCACATTCCTCTTGAACACAAATTTTAATTTCTTTTATCCTCACATAGTGGAAATCTACCTTCTTCACTCCCAGACAAGGCAAAGACACCACCTAGTATGACTGCCAGCAATTTCACACAGTGTTACTACTTGACATCCTCACTTGACACTCACAATCACAGGGCAAGATGAAGGCAAGTTCTGATACCTACTGACATATGTAAAAATAATTTATGAATGGACATAAGGCTATATACATCTATGCACATGTACGTACAAGCATACGTCACACAGTCACAATGTCTTGCAAAGGCCCCTTAAGAGTAATTTCTTAAGGCAGGCATGCAATATGGAGAACACACTGCTATCAATTTTACTTTACTAATTTTTGTTTCATGGGACAGTCTGACATGTTCAATTGCTCCATTTCATTTTTCCCCCTTCTGTCCTTCTCCAGCAGGAACAGATTATGATGATAATATCCAAGATTTGTTATTCAAGTTCTAATTCGTTGATGATAACACATAAAAGTCTTTCTAAATTATGGCCAACAAAAACAGCCCTGCCCACATAATAATGCAAGGCATTACTTCACACGTCTGGAAGAATTTCAGAGCTTCTACTTTTGTAGTTCTTTCAGATCCATTATAGTAGAATATCCAGCTATGCAGTATCTGGTCTACTTTTATAAAGCTTTTGTAGCTTTATAAAGTTACTTGCACTCCTTTTTTGTCAAATTTTTAGTGCCTTTGTTCTTGACACACACAATTACTAAAATCATGTTTCCAATTAGCTTTAGAAGCCAAATGTGTTACTCTTCTAGGCTTTAAAGTGGCACAAGCTTCTTATGAAATTGTCTTTTTTTCCTCTGAAAAAACTTTTCAAACAATCCCTTATCAGAGATGGTTCCTGTACTACACAAAAGCTTTATATGGCATCCACAACCATCTGAGAGCACCTACATTAAAAGCAGACAAGGACAAATGTACGTAGATATTTAAATAGGTTTTGCCACCTTATCCATGTTCTTAACTATGTTCAAACTAAAACTTGCTACATGTGATTCTGGAAAGCTCATATGTTAATTTATACACTGATTATTTCTGCAATATGCTGACACCACAAAGTAGTAATGTAACACTACACTTTAAGTGTACACAGCACTGTAACCCAGGCTCTTCTTGGTTTGCTCCACAGTTCCACTAGACAGAAAAGTAGTTTCATGCTTGAAGCTCAAGAAAGTAGCAACAGTCTCCAAATACATGGTTTTGTGCTTGTGCTACTGACTCCAAGCACAGTACTAGTGCAAAGGTCCTTGTGCATCTGGCTGTTTCCAGTGAAAACTGACTGATTGATGCAGAAAACGTGATTACAGGGTTTTACATGGAAACAAGATTAATGCAGAACTCACCGTGTATAGTGATTTACTAATTTAATGTTAAAATATAAAATTTAAGTACATGGTTTATTTTCAGTTAGCTGTATTTACATGAGCTTCCCTTTATGGCCAGTCTACTCCCAATACAGCATGAAGAACATCAGGATATAAACAGGGACACACTTTAAAACAACCTTACCTCAGGGATGTAGTGGATGCTACACTTCCAGGTTTACCAGCTTCTACAGAAGTGCTGTGGTTCACTGCCAGAAGAATTCTTATCTTGAAGTTAATATCTATGCTGGGACAGAATACCCAAGTCCAACTTTTTTTTACATTGTTGAATTAATTGCAAATAAGGTAATTTTACTGGAGATAATGAATGCAGAACTGACTGCCAGCACCAGCAGCTGAACCTGACAATGGATGAAGGGGGAGTCAGACAAACCTCAGACAAGACATGAGCCGCGATCGCGTCTGCCTTCCAGGGAGACAACACTAAAGCATTTCTCTTTCACAAACAGTAACAAAGTTTTATTCTTCTCAGAAACCTGACAAGAGTAAACTTGAATGATTTTACTTCCAAGGCAAACAAGGAGCATGTCTCTTCTTTAACACACACTAGTTAGAAAAAGAAAATTCTCTTGATAATAACCATGTGGTGATAACTCACCTCATTATTACCGGGGTTTTGTCATTTCAAGACTTCTCATTTCCTTAAAATATCAAAGTAGATAAAATAGAAAAGGCTCATTTATTTCGCACAGCAGTGGTTAATGTTCACTACGGAAGGCAAAGTAATCCCTCTGTTGCTGTGGTCCACAAACTCCTATGGTAATTGGCTAAAATGCTCCTGGCAACTCTTCCTGTGGAAAGGAAACTATTCCCCTCATATCTGCAGGGCAGAAACAGTTGATGTGAACAGTGCCCATTTCTCTTTAGGTTGTTTTTTTTTTTGTTCCCAAAATAAAATAGGTATTAAATAACGAACAGGAAGGAAGATGTTACAGGCAGAAGCTATTCTCTGAAGGAGTTACCATATAAGCACTAAATTACTCTTACAACTGCTGCTTGCAGGCAACAAGCCCTTCTCTTGGGAGCAAATGTACATAGGACCCTTCTCCTGACAAACAGAGATTGGAGGGGTGGGATGCTGTAGGCAAACTGAGCTGCAGATGAATCCTATCCACCAAACACAAATAAAAAACTCCCTTATAGAAAAGAAAATAAATAATAAGGGAGTAAACTTCATAACTGAATTCTTCTTTTCATTGGTAACATATCACTGCAATCTAATTTCTGAATACTCTCAGTATATCCTTCTTTCCCACCCTCATTTCAGATGCACTAGAACCCTAAGCATAGTTTACAAGAAAACAGAACAACTATGAATTTTTCCTCATTCCTTTAATCTGCTGACCAGCCAGTGTCTGCTTGCCACTCCACTGCCCTTGTACTGTGACATATAAGAATAAACATATTTATGCTCTAATCTAGGAGACAAGAAGTGCTCATAGATCAGTCTCCAGTGCATGAAATCTGTCTGCAACCTTCTAAGGAACATTTCATTTCTCACATCTACTGAAAATGAAGGTATTTTTTATTCAGATGGCAGTTCAATGTCTCTCTGTCTCTCCTTAACTTTGCAGGAATTCACACATGCTTAACTTTAAGAAACCTGCCTAACATTTGTAGTAATATAATACTGGTGCCTTTAAAGATAAACTCATGTACTGCAAAATGAAATCTTTAGGTAAGACCAGGAAAAAAATGTAGAATGAATGAAAAAATCTCTATAAAGGAGTTGCTAAGCTCTTCAGACTATAAAAGGGAGTAGCCAGCACATTATTAGCCAATCTTGCGCCTCCTGCACATCCACAAATACTTCTGAAGACAATGAAAATAAGGGTACACACGGAATAAAAGGTACAGACAGAACAAACGCCTTACCTTTTCCCAGCTCATAAGGCCCGGCTTTCAGCTGCAGCTAAATCAACATAACACTAGATATCCCACATCAATTTAATTACCATAATTGAGCAGAAAATATTTATGCAGGTTTCTGCATAAATCAGTATATAAATAATATATTTGTAATATACAATAAACAATAAATGTATTGATTTATCTCTCCAAGGACATAAAATTATTTCCCATTCATGTATGGTAATATAACATGTAATAATATAATTTTCTTCAAGAAATCAGTTTTTTATCACTGTACACTAAGAAATATTTAACTTATGAACTGTTTTTACTTGCTTCCAACTAGTGCAGGGGAAACTCACATGCCTTTAGTAAAGCATAGAAAAAGCTACAAATCGATTTTTGTTACTGATTTTCTACCACTAGCAGCCTCTTAAATAAATATAATCAGCCACTTTAGCAAAGACCATTGTGTTGTCACCATTCAGTGGAAGAGGTTCAAGTCACATGAAACCAAACTGTTCAGGGGGGGAAAAAAGGAGTTCTGCAATGGACACAGCTCTGGAACTTGTTTTGCCTTTCATTCATGTCCTTTGTCCCCTCACCCACCAGGACAGAGTGAGACCCACCTGCACTCCTGCACCATCCTGCTGGGGAAGGACAGCCCCAGCTGCAGCTGCTCTGCAGCAATGTCTGTGCCCCAGGCTGCTGGCAGTGCTGCCTCTGCTCCCTTCCCAAGGCAGCTTGGGGCAGGGTAAACTGGGATTAGCTTCTCTGCCCAGTGACCTTTAGGAGAGCTATTCTCCTTTCAAACTTAAATAAAATCATCCAAGATCATTTTGCAGGCAAAAAGATACATACTCAGTCACATGAGCTTCTTCCTCCTAGGAAATGTGTGTAAAAGTGTAAAAGCCAAACACACCAGTGCACCTGCCAAGCCTGTGGACTGCAGGCAGGGCAGTGGAAACAGAGAAGGGGCTTTGGGGGGCAGATGAAAAAAGGAGGTGGCTGATGCTGACAGAGAAATCCAGCTGAGTACGTTAGTATTGTCCCAGGATCACATCAGTGACTGGGGCGGGG
>VXBI01011564.1:1190365-1211207 GCA_013397375.1 Toxostoma redivivum
GGGGGGGAGAAACAGGAAATCTTAATCGAAAATTACTTACTTTGCTAGTAAATTAAGATTCTTAGAAACATTACCAAAAAAATTCTGTATCTATTGAAGTCAAGATGTGCTATAACATTAATGTCAGTGCACTTACAATTTCACCCTCATCTGTACAAGGATACCAGCATGAGATTTATTATTAGAGTATGGATTACAAGCTTTTATTGGGTGTATTTGCTTTCATTTAATGTTTGAAGCTTGATTTAAATATAGCAAATACATGGTGACTCTGTATTAAGTTTCCATGAATTTTAGTTCATGATATAGCATTTTGGCACAAGACCATGGACTTTGTCTCTAATTAGGTCTGCAGAACACTCATTTACTTAAATGGGATCTACTCATGTGTCTCTGGAGAAGCAAGTGAAACAAATGGTTAGCTCGTGTCTGAATACATATTTTTGCTATTAGTGAAACAGCTTCAGCAGTGATTCCTTGGGAAGGGGAAAAATGAAAGATTACATCCTGAAC
Source organism: Toxostoma redivivum (assembly GCA_013397375.1). Taxonomy (NCBI): domain Eukaryota; kingdom Metazoa; phylum Chordata; class Aves; order Passeriformes; family Mimidae; genus Toxostoma; species Toxostoma redivivum. The sequence continues at coordinate 1,190,879 of VXBI01011564.1, forward strand.
TAGTCCAAGGCTGAAGATACCTTATTTATGGCTCAGCCGATCTAACAGTTCAGCATAGCTGGAAGGGGGGGGCCAAATCCTCAGTTTTTCTGCCCTCATCCTTTCCTTATAGTCCCAGCTTTCTCCCTATGCATAAGGTGAAACAATTTTTCCCTCATTACCCAACATTTCAACAATTTCATCCTGTTTCTGTGAATCTTTTACTAGTGTGTGGGAAAAGAGAAAAAAAAGGATGGTCAATTGTTAGATCAATACAGACATACCATGTAACTTTACACTAAATTATCCTTGCTGCTGTAAAAATTAATGGAAATTACCTACTTGTACTTATTGGATAAATGAAACCTGGGCATTTCTCCTTCAACGATGCATTTTCATAGCTTTTAAGAAAGCAAAATCTGGAGAGCTCAGCAGGAGCTCCACTCCTCACTGTGGGGATCTTCCCCAAGTGAGGACTGCACAGCACCCCATGGACCCTGGCATGTTACCCAGACGTGTGCAAGGGTGACAGAGGCAACTGATAAAGGCAAAAGAAAGTCAGTGTCTCAGCAGAAGTTTTATAACTTCACAGCAGAAGTTATAAAAATCTCACAGCTGAGAAAAGAATATAATGTTGTGTTACAGGCACATGAAGTTGATGGAAAATTCACCTAAATCCACCTGTAAAACTGTTTCATTAGTGATTTCCCCTATCAGCATTATCTGCACAGATGTATGGGCTGAAGCATTTCCAACAGCAAGTACAAATGCTAAGGAAAAACACTGCATCTAGGCTCTTATGCCAAATCCAGCCTATAATTAATTTTGCATAATTTTGATAGCTTAATTCTGCAAATTCCCCAGACCACGTTTCAGATCAGGACTGATGAAAAAAATGTGCAGTACCCCTGGAGGTGTGTGAACTCCTGCCCTGCCGAGGTGGCCAATCTGTGTCAACACCAGCACTTGGGTGGTGTCACCAGCTGATGGGGCAGCATGGTCCTGTGAAAGTCACCTCCCAGGGAGACTGGGCTTTGAGGCAGAAGGCAGACAAGGCAGCCTCTAGAACACTGATGGTTCTCCTGTCACCCAGCCCTATCCTCTCAATCAACCAGTCATGTATTTACTAAGGAAGATGGCACCAGGACAGCTCACCTGGAAAGGCCATGGGAGCACACAGGCAAAACTGCTTTTGCTGGATTCTCACTCACATTTCTGTTCCTGACTCACAGATATTCATTACAGATTAAGGAACTTCCCTGAACTGTCACTTTGAGCACAAAAAGAAAAAAATATCTAATACCTTCCTCCTCTTCCCATGTCATGGTTTGCAGTTACTACAGGGACACATATCCTTCAGGACACATTTTCCCTAGCCTTCATGTCTACCACTGCTGTGAACTTCTTCACTGATTGTTTGCAGCTGTTTGAGGAAGATCTGGGCCACATCACTGTTCAGTCTGAATTTGAACATTGTCATTCTGTTTCAATAGATGGATAAAATTATGACCATAGTCCAAATCAAACATTGGGCTTCCTATGAAATTAATGAGCTCTAGACCAGCATTACATTAAATTTCAGTGTGAAAAGTATTTTCTGTTTCAAACAGTTTCAGCATTTGATTACAGGCTGATTAGACATTAACATAAAAAAACCCACCATAAAATCGACATTTTCAAAAGTACCGTTGTAATTGTGTCAATTTCTGTTCCAAATTAATACAATTATCTAAAGAAGCAAACTACCACAAAACGGTTAGCTGCTACTGCCAACCAGCAGGTGTTATCTGACCTATTAATCAATTACCTAGATAAAATAGTCTCAAGTTTCAATTACACATAAAGAAAGTTTAATTTAAAAAAATCAATTTATATGCAAGACAAAGTTGCACTGCAGGCATGAAAAAGTATAATATATTAGATAATTGGTTTTAGGAAAAAATACAAATTACAAAAATATCTCCAAAAGAAAGTGTCTTTAATTGCATATAAAATAGTTTATGATTATTTCCTGTAATTAAAGTCAAGATTTGCTGGGACTAAGCCTTTTTGCAGATGAGTAAGGTATTTTTGATTCACACAATCCTTACTAAACCAGAAAAGCACAGCAGTTGCTGTATTTAAATGCATGACCATAGATTTGGCTTTTCTTGTGTTATTTAAATCCAATGCAAATGCAATTACAAGTCTTTTTGTAAGATCTGAAAGGGCCACAACAAGACTGACCAGATGGCCTCTTCCTTGCCACAGCACTGGCCCTGGTCAGAAAACCCAGGTTTACTCTGGATTTCTCTCCCACGTAGTGTGGTCCCTGCAATGAGACAGATACAGGGTAAGAAGACAGAAAGGACTCTCTGTGCCCCTTGAGGTGGCCCCACAGAGCCACCTCCTTGACACTGCAGTGCTCCCCCAGGTCCTGCCTTCCCTGTTGCTCTGCTCCCTCAAAACTCCACAAACTGCCTGGAGTCTGCAGTTTTTAAGAGTGGATTACAGGCTACTTGGGATTCAGCTTCATGGGAGTCAGCTTCTAACACTTGGTTTAAGAGGACACTGGTGAGATCTGAATGAAATGGCCCCATGGGACATAGGTGAGATATATTTTTAACTAGTGTGGAGAAATCTAAGTCTCAGTGGGCCAACTTCTCAGTGGCCATCAGATGCTAGGATGTTTGAAGACTTGCCTGGCTTGAAGGCAGAATCCCCTCTTTCATTCTACCTGCTTCCAAGATGATTGGCAAGTGATGCCCTGTTTTTATTCTCTTAATAGAGATTTATTTGTTAGACTTAAGCTAAGGTGTTAAAATTTATCTTGGACTTTAATTCTTAAGAACACCATGAATAAGAACCTTCTACTTCTCCCTAATGCCGTAAGTGTTCTGGTATTCCTCTTCCTTTCCACATAGTCTCTGATGAGTAAAACAAATTTGAGACAATCCTGTAAACTTTTAGTGAACAAGAACTCCAAAAAAGGAGGAAGTGACTTTATTTTCTCTGCCTAGCATCCTCCCAAACTTCCTGTCAGGGACAGAGTGCACTCTACTGCTACACATATCAACTACCTCAAACATGGCTCCAGGAGAAGAGTAGACCTTAAAATCTAAACAGGAGAACATATCTTGAACACTGTATCTGTATGTGTGTGAGAGAGATCAGTTTCCAAATCCTTCCAGGCACCTTTGTGGCAAGTGAAAGCATCCTCCTTTAGGTCTGCATTAGCACCAGAGCATTTCTATTAAAGTGAAAAGATGCCTGATTCTCACTCAGCAATACTATCCTCCTTTACCAACACTATCCTTCTTTAGCAATACTTAGAAGAGACACTGAATTTTCTCTTTAAAAAAGCAATGTCAAAGAATATCTATTCCAGATTGAGATATGCAAACAGGAGAACAGGACCAAGAAGTTCAGAAGTGTCATATACAGGCACTTCCACGACTAAATTGCTTGAAGAAAGGGAAACGCAGAGTTCCCTGTCATAGGGTTGAGTGACAGAGCTTGCCTGCCCTCTGTATTAAATCATCCCCATTTGTGCTTCTGCTCCACATATCCTCACTTCAGTGTCTGCGTCCTTTCTCAGACACAGGCATGCTCTGCAAAGGTTCTCAGCAGCTGCAGAGAAGAGGGAATGAGGGTATTCCCAGCCAGAGCAAGAGGCACTGACTTGCCATTCTAGCACACAGGTTTGCAAATCAAATGTGACATGAGGAAATGCAGGGCACAGTTTCATAACAACAGCTCAGCACCGCACCAAAGGCACCAAAGCGAGACAATACAGATGTGTAACTCAGTTTCTGACCTGCCTTTTATTTCCACCCTGCAGTTATTACCTTTCTGTTTCCAACAGTAGCAGGTAACAGAGGTTTACTTGCTTCCCTCCAGATCACAGCAATATGCAGAAGTAAGCCCAAGCCTCTCTTTTTTGATCAAATCATCTGACTCCAGATCATCTGACTCTGTATTTACCCCCTAACTATAAACTGAAATGCTAGCAAAGCCACGGGACATGGTACAATTTCGCCTTGCAAATGCTCAGAGGCACAAGGACAAAGACAAAATACCTTTGGGAGCTGCCTAAGGAGCTAGCCAATGACACACAGAGTGCAGCCAGGAAAATGATTAAATTTAATTTGTTTTAACTCCAGTTTCTATATGAAGGCTCATGTTTTTCCTGAAAAAGTTTGGGTTTGTATTTGCTCTGTACAATGGTTACACCTCATGGGGAATGTACATATATGGCATTTCCTACTACACAAAGGAGGAATTTCCCTTTCTGCACAGAAGAATTCCAGTCTAAGCTGCAACCTCTACCTATTCTCTCTGTTACAAAGACTTTTCCATTAATAAAGTATGTTAAAAATCAGTTAAAAATGTTTTACTCCCTCTCTATACAATTTAATGTATCATTTACTACATTTCTTTCTTATGTTTTTTTTTTCCCCAAAACTTGTTCCCCAGAGACCTGCTCCTTGAGCAATGTGCCTGAGGGACTGCTTGGAGCCTTACTCTCTTGCTGAGGAGCCAGAAGCCAAGCAAGGCCACCTGTCCCTGTCCTCTCCTTCTCCCAAAGGAACTCCTCAAGACAACTGAGCCACAAACAGCAGAGCATCTTTCTTCTTAGACAAGAGGAAGAAAGCAGTTTTAAACCTGGATGTCTTTCCATTCCTTCTCTTTGAGCCTACCTTTCTATCCAAAACACTCCTCACTTCATGTCACTGAATCTGTAAAACTGTATCTTGCTCAGCCCTTCCTTCTATGCAAAAGCTTTATATTTTATGTAATGGGAGAGGTGTGTTGATGTGATGGCCAGCCAGCCTGGCCACACAGGGTAAGGCTGCAGCCACTGCTGTCTTAGGAGGAAGCTACAGGTCCACGAGGCCCCAGAAGGTCTTGCAAAAAGTAGAGGAATGTGCTTCCTTCATTCTGTTCTAGAAATGGCAAATACCTCTGCCTCACTGGGGACATGAGTAAGTCTTCCTTCTCTTAATCTAATAAAAGCTAGCCAGAAGGATGCTGCTTGTTCCAGGAGTGAGATTGGAGCTTTAGTGTTGGCGATCAAACAGTGCTGGAAGTAAGATGATGTACACAGGCATGAACAGTGCACTCAAATGGTGACATTCACAAGAGCTTCAACAGGAGTTCCAAGACCTGGAATTGCAATGGATTCTTCTTATTTTTGTGAACATATGGGTTCTTTTCTTTCTCCCTCACATCTTAATGCACTCATCTATAAATCTTGCTAAAGTCGTCTTTGGTTAACATTTTTTCTGAGGCAATCTCAGGAAAGAAGAAGCTCTGGAGTTAGAAAGTGTTAATTAAAGAGCCTCATAGTGGCAAAAAATGCAGAAAGTCTGTTTTCAAGTTGGAATTAGAAGAAACCATGTGAGGCTCACACTGAGAATCAACTTTGCATGTATCTTAAACACAGGTGAAAACTGTCCACTTCTGGATATAATTATATTACAATAAAAAATTATCTAACTAAACTAAGCTACTAAGCTATATACCAGACTATTGTCAATTCTACATATTTTCATCTTTTTAAAGGTTTGACACAATGTTCTTAATTACTATAAGCCAATACCCCTAGTTACTCCCCACTGGCCACAAAATCTCCAGGAAAAGGAAGCAGAAAGGCACTTGGCCACAAAACCTCAAAAGCAGCTCAGACACACTCCTCTGCCTCATTCTCCAGGCTTACAAATATACCTCAGTCAAAGTTATTCATGAGTAAGCAGGCTATGAAACACAAATTTATTCTTTTTGCCCTTCAGCTAAACTAAATTCTAAGATCCTTATACTACCCTTATCAACCACTGTCAAAGGAAGATTTAGTTTTGAGTAAGTCTATACAAAGAAAGACATCATAGGTCACAACTAAACTCTTCACTCAGTTCATTTGGGTTCTGATGTTTTGTAATCAAAACAACACATAGTGACAAAGTGCTGAACACCAGCAGAGAGACACTAATAGCATGTCTTAAAATAAAGATCTTTACCCCCATAAATAAGTATCCCAATGTACACGTACCTCTGATAGCAATCTTACTGAACAGTCAAGAATACTTAGTTAAATATATTACAAAATGTTTTCTATTGCATATGTATGCATTCTTTGGGGAGAAACAGAAGTCAGACCATCAAATTCTATTAGCATTAAAAACATCCTTTTCAGTAATGTTAACTTATTCTAAATTGAATTTATAACAAATACAGCCCCCTTTATAAATCAGTATCAAGACACCTCCTTTTTCAAGAGCTGTCAACTAAGGAAAAGTGGCTTACAATGACTGGGTTACCTATTACTGCTGTGGATTTACAGTAATATTTTCTTCTGAAAAAACCCCAAAACAATCCAAATCAACCAAACAAACAAAAAGCTGAAGTATGGACCAAAGGTACAACATGTGAGCAAGAGGATGAAATACAAAGGAAAGTTCTCCCTACATGCTCATTGATCACATGCACAACTTTTCCAAGACAAAGTGCAAATTCTAAGTCAATAGTGTTTCGTGAAAGGCGATTTGGACTATGTTTAGTGAAGCTCAAATTTAATAGTATGGTGAACTGTAACTTATGTTCTTGTGCTGTTCTGACCTGCTCTAGCCTTCTGACATTAAAGTTTCAGAAGTTCAAGCTCAATTTAGCAGGACAAGGTCAAAGGTCATATGTAAGATGATATAAGCTGCACGTCACTAAGCAGTGACAAGTTTAACTTAGTATGACACAAGGATGGATGTGGTTGAAAAATTTTCAATGCTACAGTCCTGTGTTTCAATCCTCAGACTTCCATACCTGGAACAAAGCAAGGAGGCTGCATACAAACAGACTTTATTTGTACTGCAGAGCCGCTACTGAAAAAGCCTGGAAAATTACATATCCAAGTCACGGAAGGAGAAGGCCAAAGCACCCTCAAGAAGCAATTCAACAATAGCATGGTGAAGGAGAAATTACTGACAAGAAAACTATTTTCTAGGAATAAGGAAAACAATTTAAAGCAGAATATTGGGGAGCAACTGGAGAAAGGCAGCCTGGAGAGATTTGGAGAGCTGGAGACTTTCAGGGCTTGGTGCTTATGGCAGGGGACTCAAGTGGCAAAGCTGTCACTTTTTTCCCCAAACCTGATTCTTCTCCTGGTGTTATGGGGTACTTCATCCTTCTCACCCAGGGGTTACTGTGGCCTAGAGATTATTTCAGGAACAAGGATGACTAGACCAAGGGCCCAGCTACTCCAGTAGCCCATTTGCACCAGCAGTTTGAGGTAGATAGCCAGGAAATTGTTAAAGAACAGTGATGCAAACAGTGATGCTGCTCCAGAACTCTCTCTCAGTCCCTAGAAATTTGCAGTTCTGTAATTTCCTGTTCTTCTCTCCCTCCATAATGTCTCATTCAGTAATCTAACTTCTCACTGCACTGACTTTCCCTGAAGCCACTGCCTAACTTAGAAAAATGCTCTCCTACAAACTGTGTCCCCCTGTCCTATTACACCATTTTGTTGTTGGAGACACCTGGATGACCACTCAACTTGTGTGAGAATAAGGAAAAAAAATACAATTTTTTTTCACTTCAAAATATACCAAAACGTTTCCAAAATAAATAATTTACAGACTAAGAGTATAATTCTGGTGTTCACAGAAGCTCAGTCTTTTGGATTATTATAACCACTGTCCCCTTGTGCCTCAGTGAAGCAACTCACGTGAAGCTATAGTGATATATTTGTGTTAAGCTGTATTTCCCACATCCTAGAGATATTTTCCTGGTTATTTGAAGCTGTGAGAATACTCTCAGATCACCAACATAAGTACTGTTGTACATCTTTTTACTGTTTAGCAAGCTTTAAGATTGTAGAAAATGTTAAGCTACGGGATGTCAAGCTTCTTTCATCTCTACATTGGATAAAAACATCCCATTTTAAAGACCAGCTCACATCAGGTACTCAACTACAAGCACCTAGCCACAAATTTTTGACAAGAGTGGCTGCTATGTAACTGCAACTTAATGTATTTGTATCTTATAGATTTGAACTGCGTTTTTATATACAGACTTTTTAAGGAATTCAATCTTAGAGATTGAAATGTCTGATAAATCCCATCTTTCAAACACAAGACACCAAGTGACAACACCATCAGCAATCCTGATACTGTTGTACCTAAATATCAAGCATCTTACTTCACAGTTGTCAAGCACCTACCTCATAGGAGAGTTCATTAAACATGTGTGTAATAACCATTATTTTTACACACACACACACATATAATACATAGGTAGATAATTATATTATATTACATATAATAAAAGCTTTCATATGAGGATGTGCTTTAGGTACACTTTAATGATTTCTTTTACTTCAGATTTCTAAGGGTCAAAAGTTCTGTGAAAAAATCATGGCTTTTATCTGGTCTTTATGTAGCTTTTCTGTGAGTTATCTGCCCAGTTTTAGAACACTTGCATATTGTTATCTGGTTTATATTAGGGCAAACAGAAGCACAAACAGCCCCCAATCAACATTAGAAACCACAATATCTTTAAAGTAATGGTCTTTCATTGCAAGCAGCTGTTTACTAATAAACATCTACATGAGAAGCCTTTGAAGGAAAGGCTGTAGGAGAAAAAAACAGTACTTTAATTAAAAAGAAAAAAAGAAGACATGTAACTAAAAGCACTTCTGAACCGAAAACAAGTCTTTCTGGCATCCTTCCCAGCTAATATTTGATTCTATGCCCTGTGTGATATTTTATATATCCTCATATTTGAACTACACGAACAATATTTTGTTTCTTCCTTCTACTGGTTTTTATACTACTCTTACAATGGTGTCACTGTGTAAAGGAAATACACCATACAGTGCTTTATGCCTTCTATTTGTAACCTGATTGAGGAAGCTGTTTAAAAAAATTATCTAAAAATCCTTAGGTAACCCGGTATTATTCATGAAACAGGGCAGGAACATCAGAAATTCTAAGAATTCTTAATTTTGAACTGAGTTTTACATGCTTTGCGTTGCCCCATAACATGTGGTTTTCTCATCCTTGACCCTAAGCTCTAAAAATTGTAATTTCTCTAATTAGCTAACATCATTACAGTATTCACTGTTCATTAAGAACTGTGCAAACAAGAAGTTAGGATGGCTCCTTCCTCACAGAGATCAAACTTTAAGAAAAAGAAGATGGCAATTCACTAATTACAGTTTTTTAAAAGACAAAACTATTCAGACACTGATCTTCCCTAGCACTAACCCACGACACCTACACTGTAGATTCCCACAGGGTGTGTTTTAAGTATAAGCTTATCACTTTTAAAAATCATTTGGGCATTTTTAAGACACATGTCATCTGATCCATTTTAGACAGCTCCTTCAGGGTGAGCAGAGAACTGAGATTCCACTCCCTAAGGGGAGCCACTATTAATTAGCCAGATTGCTTGTGCTAAGCAGCCATGCAGCTGCACCCTGTTAGTCCTCTAAGATGCCATGGTAGGCACAGATCTCACAGAGGAATGTGTCAGTCGACAAGAGGGATTTAAAGGCAGAAATCTTAAGGAGCAACTTATTCAAGCAGCTTGTTTGGAGCTTAATGGGTGCATAAAAGAAAGCAAAAGAAGCAAGCAGAGAAACATGCTTCAAAACAAAGGGAAAAGTGTAATGGAGTGGGCAAGAGTAAATGAACTCTCACAATTAGCTTGCTGGAAATAATACTTGGCAATGAAACTGAGAACTTCAGAGAAATGCCTAGTGCTACACCCTGTCCACAAAGAGAAAACAAAAGAAATCCACCAGGAAATCGTTTATATTTCACTAAGCTATCCCTATGAAAGCAAAAAAATATGCTCACAAATATTATTTAAATGACCTTAACATACATAGCTTGTGTGTGTCATCAATGATCTGAACTTACTGTGAGCTGCCCAGCTACCTGGGGGAATCATTCTGATCCTGTAAATCCTGAAGAATTGTTTAAATAACTGCAAACTCCCAAACATCTCATCATGTAAAAATATCAGTATCATCCTTCCTCATTCAAGTGTCTCTTTTCAGTGTAAGTACGCAGCTGTCCAAAAGGATCAAGTTTCATCTTCCTAAGCCATTTCAGTTGTGATGGATCCCATACTGAAGTCTATAAACAGCCTTAGGTACATCACTGGTTATGAACTGGTACATTTCCTAACCAACATCATTAAAATACAAGGCAGTTCACTGAACTTGGAAAACAGAAAGAAATTACTCTCCAGAGTGCAACATCTGGTATAAAGGAGGAGAAAAACACTGTTTTCAAGTGCAAGACATTTAAGAACTGGAGGCTAAACCAAAACCCATTAATCTATCTCCACCCCCATGTGCAAAATGAAAAACAGAAGAAATACCCTTTGGTGCTTCACATTAAGAAGATACAAATCCGAAATGTCTTCCATCTGTTTTGTTTGCTGTTTTTTAATAAAAAAGCAAAATCACTATTTTTTTTATCTGCTTTCAGTAGAAATCCTGAAGGATATTTTCAGACCTGTAATTCTAAGATTTTTACACTGTTCTCATCCCATGTAATTTGGTTGCCTATCAAATTTAACTACTCTGCCTTAGTGAACCAGTACCTGAGCTTTTCAGATACTATTATCATGATTAATTTTACATGTATCACAAATCTAGCTGAATTTATGGAGCCAGCTGAGGAGGTAACATCCTCTATGCTCCTGTAATAAACTCTTGACCTCTCTGGTACATTTGTGAATAGCCCATGGCCTTTCCAAGCCCCTGCTGTCCCCAGAAGCTGCCAGGAGCCACAGACCACCACACAGTGACAGCACTGGCTATGACCTCTCTGCTTCATCCTGCAGTACTGGCACAAGGAAATTGGGTGGATGTTGGACATACTGGCTTAAAACCACATAGCAATTTCCTTTCACTGGAGAAATTCTTGCTGCCTTGACAGGGCTTATGGCTTATCTGCACAGTCATAGGAATGAGTTAAAATCCCACCTGCAATGCTCTGGAATGCTGGGAGGGCTCCTTGGCCACTTCCCCTTAACTCTCATTTCACAAACACTGCTGCACACTCTTTCAGTTACCTACTGATGTTGGATGAAGAGCTAAGACTAAAGCTTGTCCTTCCTGGTGCCAAGAAGAGTTTGAAGCTAGCAGATGGATATCCTTTTTCCCATCTAAATGCATCCCTGTTGTACTCACGACTCTTAAGAACCCCTTTGGTTCAGTTCTATCTCAATAAAATTTTGTTCTATTTCTCCTTTTATTTTTCAGAGAGAGCCTTCATGCCCCGGTTTGCCAGCTGACTGAGTTCTAGTTAACTTCACAAAACTTAAAATAGTTTCTGTAATAGATGCTATTCTCCCTACATATTAAAACTGAATATAAAGCTTGTCACCACATTTAAGGGACATAAAAATGCTTTTAAAATCCTTGTATGCCAATGTAAAATTCTCTGATTCACACAACTTAAAGCCTTAAATTTTGGGTATTCATGACTGCAAACCTAGGCAGAAAGTATATTTAACACTTGGGTTTGTTTTCCTAAAACACTGCCTCCATTTTAAACCAGCATCACATATCATAATACCGATCTCTTTCAAATTCTCTACCAGTGGTAGGTGTGGTGGAACATGTCTTTGTAATTTTAAGATATTGACTGAAATTTTGATATTCATTTAAATCAGGAGTATGAGTTTTCTCAACTTTCAGAAAAGAAAATAATTAAAAGTAAACAACTTCTAAGACTTGTTTCCCACAGTTGAAATTTCCTTATGCACAGTTGAGTAAATCATGTATCTCCATCCAGGTACAAACATGATTGCACAAGTTAACTTAAACAGTAAAATTCTAACTGCTCCTCAGCATCTTGCCAACATTCAATATAAGTGGTGGGAAAGTTATATCAACCTTATTAGAAAGAGGAAAATATTTCAAAGTCTCAAGTCAAATGTGCTATTGTTTCACTCTTGTGACACAACAACACTCCTTCAAGTAATATCTCTAGTATTTAAAAGAATTTCATGGACTTTTAAAGTGGTATGAACTCTTGTCCTCAGTGTCTTATTATCCAAACAGCTTTATGCTGTGCAAAATGCTTCACTGGCAGCAATCACCAATCTGCTCCTTAGCATACAGAGGGCCAAAATCCCCTCCTCTCCAAGCCTGAATACAAGAGGCTTCCACAAAAATGCTGTGGGAGAAAGTTTTCCCATGGGAAAGGTCATGTGGTGATTCCACTGACCCTGACCACTGGCACAAGAGTTCTGAGGGACACTGAAGGTCACTGCTACCCTGACACAGCTGGCTGATGGCACAAGTCCACGGGCTGTCCCTGACATTTCCCCAGACCCATTCATGCTTTTACAGCCATCTCTCCCCTCCACAGGCTCCCCAGCCTCACCACAGAGAGGGGAGGAAGGAATCTTTTGGTATTTTATGAAGGAAATAGCTTAAAAGTACCATTTATATACAAATATGAGATTGTGTTAATTCAAATATACAACATGTACATATTTTAGAGAAATATTTGGTAGCTGGCCTCACTTCAGTGCTCTCTGGCTGGAAGTAGCCATGCAAGCTAGAGGTAGCCAAGCACAAGTCCTGGAAAGAAAGGGTACACCAGAGACAATGTTGATCCCTTCAGACCACAGAGAAATGGTCAGAAGCCTCCAAAGATGACAAAACTGAGGCTTCATCAAGTGGTGGAACAAAGCCCAGGGTGAGTGTTTGCAGAGAGGATAATTAGTGAACAATGTGCTGGGTTTGTAACAGCAGTAGAGTCAAGGGGATGGAGGAAAAACACTTTTGCACTCCAGTGTGCTTTTCAAGGAGCTTTACAAACCATGTCCCTTAACATGTAATTTTAACTGTCTTTCATAAGTGTAGTGCTATTCCCAGTGCTTATATGGCACTAGCAATCCACAGCCTGAGAGCTACAAGCAGAAATGATGACAACCCAGGTCAAGCATCAAGAAATACTGGAAGCACATTTTTCATCAGCCACAAACCTCTGTACACAGCCTGGAGACTTTGTAGAGAACGTGACCCAAACTCAGGAAAGTACAGACAGAAACCCAGTACTGCATAACATATGTCAGGGTGCATTTTTGGAGTTGTTTTCATCAGTAATTAATTGGCTGACTCCATCACCCACACCCTACAGGTGTGTTGTAGCTGTCAGCAAAGCTCAAAAAGCCTGTGTGAAACAATACTCAGCCCCACCAAGAGCTCTAATAAAAGCAACTGTACACTTGACTCATTAGCACATACTCTGGATGCTTTGTTTTCCTTTAAATTATTTATACCATGACAGATGGAGAATTGAAAGTGACACGTAGACTAGACTTCTACTTTATATAACAAAACATCTACTTCTTTTAAAAGACAGAAACTACAGGTTGAAATTAGTATTATAGGGAGTTTAACAAACTCTTGATATAAAGAAATGTTTTAGATCACCATTATCTGGGAAACAAAATATAACTTTTATTCTTTTGAAAATTTCAGTTCAAAGAGTGCTTCTTTTTATAGGGACTTGAGGAACAATGTTTTGGGAGCAGAGCTTAAGAGACCCAGTTTGACAAAGTATTTACCATATTAATGAATGAACTTCCATGCTCAAGGACTTAGTTCTTCACTCATTGGAATAAATGTGGCAGACTTTTCATCTGAAATTGATCCAAATTTTCAGAGTCTATATATTAAAGTTGGTACTCCTCATGAAAATATAATCATTCAAAGCATTTCAGTATTCCTCCTTTTGGCTGACACAAAATTTCTTCACAGCATTCCAGAAATTCTACTTCCAAAATTAGGAAATACCACTAACACAAAGAGCTTTTTTTTTTTTAAATGAAAAAATAAATAAATAAAGCAAATTAAAGTTTAAAAAGGTACCTGCTGACACTGAGACAAAATTGAGATTGATTTGCTTCATTCAGACTGAAATTTCAAGGGAAAAAAAACAGGAAGATGTTCTGAATTCTTGGCAACAGCACTTCTTTATGAATTCTCTTCCTCTGCATTTAAACAGCAGTAAAAGACCATGGAGATGATTTTTTTCTGCTTATTTTGCTGAGCCAATGCAACTGACAGTGATACTGCAAACCTCTGGGGATCACCCACACAAAACTGGAAGGCCCACCACTGCAGCATGGGGAAAAATTAGTTCTTCTCTTTATTATTGCCAAGTTTGCTACAGCTTAATGCAGTAGCAGGATATTTACAAATGCAGACTATTTAGACTATACAAAGTATAAACTGTAGAGAGGCAGCTTTTTTTTTTTTAAACTTAGGCTATTATCAGTTTTTATTACAAATTTGGTTTTCTCAAAACAGAAGTAAGATCTAAGAAGAAAGCAGTTAGATCAGCTACTTTACAACTGACAGTACTACCAATTTATCCCTCACTTGATTGGAAATTGTAAATTTCAAAAACGTTAATTTTTGCTGATGGTTTCAATAAAGAAATCATATGCTCTTGTGTACATGTATTTTAAGGTAGATACAATTCAGATGGTTTCTGGAATCATTAGGTAAAACCCCAAACTATCCATACAGTGGAATGAGGATCACAGAATGGGTCAGGTTAGAAGGAGCTACAGTGGTCATCTGGTCCAACCTTCTTGCTCAAGCAAAGTCATCCTAGAGCACGTGGCACAGGACTGTGTTCAGGCAGTTCTGGAATATCTCCAGCAAGGAGACTCCACAGCCTCTCAGGGCAATCTGTTCCTGTGCTCAGTCTCCCACACAGTAAATAATTTCTTCAGGTGGAGGTTCCTGTCCCTCAGTTTCTGCCTGCAGCCTCCTGTCCTGTTGTGTGGCACCACTGAGAAGAGCCTGGATCCATCTCCTTGGCATCCTCCCTTCAGACACTTACAGGCAGTACAGAGGCTCCCCCCAGAATCCCACACCTCCTGCAGCTGGGCTACACACAACCCCTCTGCAGCCTTAATTCCCCAGGCTCAGCCATGCAGACCTCCTGGACATCACTTAGGAATCCTTCCCAGCTACTAGAATTAAACTGCTCAGCACCAGCAGCTTTGAGCAGCACTCATTCACCTCAGTCACTGGGTTCAAAATGCTCCCCTCCTGTTGCACACAGCTTTGGTCCCCTTAACCCCTTCTAGAACTGTGTGTGCCTTTCTCACAGACTCACGTTATGCCCCCAGCCTATTACACTTCATGTGCAATGTATTTCTTTACCTACTTTTTTTACATTCTGCTATGGTTAGAAGAGCAGATCAAGAATTATTTTCTGCTTAGAGGTTTCCCATGTTACTTTAACGTAATCCTTTTCTTGTTTCTGACCCAAGTCCTAACAGAAATTTCTCATTCTCAGACTATGTCACTTTGTTCTTCTACTCCCTTGGAAAACTCATTCTGATTTCTGTCACCACCTTCCTTCAGACAGACTACCATTCCTCATTCTGCCATGCCCACAAAAAATTGTCAAATATTGCAAATTCCCATTTTCAAGTATACTTCTATCCATGGTGGAAACTTGCTCCAGTGAAGGGGGTTTTTTTTGTCTCCTCCTTACCCCAAAATAATTTGCTTGTGGGTTTTTTCTTGATTGTTTCAAGGTATACTGTAGTCTTGTCCATGTTCAGAAAAATTTACCATAGCCAGATCCATTACTTGCAAGTGACAGTATGTGAAGAATCAGTGGAGGATTTTGGTGGTACCTTACAAAGTAACAATTTCAGGGCAGACCAATCCTGGGATCCCTAACATTGCCAAAAATGTTACTGCTGTAAGAATTTTCCCAAGGAATAATTGAGGTGAAATTCAAAGTTTTGGTCAAAGTTGAAAACTCCTCTGAATTAAGGGCATCTAAGGGTGGGAAATTTTTGTTGTGGCAATCACATAGGCCTTTCTTGTGCTTGTTTATGATAGCTGTATATTGGTATCCTGGTTGGGATAACAATAATTTATATATTAATATTCTAACTGTAAATTGCAAATACTATTTACCGTAACTCTACCTCAATTTTATTCACTGATTCTTTTTCTTGTAATATTTTGCTTACTACTCTTATTTTTATCTTAAATTTTCAAGTAACCTAAATTTTTAAATACTAAAGCAATTTTTTTCCTAAAACAGCTCATTCTTTTTGCACTCCTATATTAAAAAGCAGCTGGGTCAAATTCAGTTTCATATGAACAGCGCTTGAAACATTAAAATTGCATGAATAGCCAAGAGTCTCAGTTGCATAACCAGGGCCAAGGAGCAGCCAATAAGTCTCTGCCAATCACCTCTATTCATCAGCAACTTTTGTTTGACTAAAGCATATCAGCTAGAAAAGCAACCTGTCAGAGTTCAAAGATTTAGAGAGATGAAGAACCTCTTGCCTCCCTTGATAATTTGTGAGAATAATGAATCATTTCTACATGAAAAATAATGTGCATTACTCCTCATCTGAACCTGCCCAGCTCTCCAGCTATAACCTTTAGTTTCTGTTATGATTTTTATTGCTGTTCTAAGAAGCCAATATAAACTCAGTGTATTTTCTCCTGCTTCCAGAGAATTACATTTCTTAATCAAGGAGGATCTCTATTTTGGATTTTTATCCATTGGGTCAATGGATGAAAAAATCATGATTCTTAAAAACAAATCATTTCATGAGACCTCAAATCTTTTGGATGTCCTTCTGCAATGCCCCCATGGTTCAATATCCCTTCTACAGCAGGCATTCCTGTCACAATGCACATCCAGAGGGGTAAGGCTATCTTTGAGTCCTGATCACTTTCTTCCTGGAAAGTAACTACTCCTCCTTTTATGATAGCATCACACTAGGAAGTCTTGTGAAAACAGAAAGATCAAAAGCTCCTTACATCCCTTCCAAACTTACCATTTTCCAGAGTAGAGTTTACCTTGTTCCTGGAAATTCCATCTAGAGAAGTGGTGGAAACTCCTTCACTGGCAATATTCAAGACTCAGCTTGATGGGTGTGGATAATCTATTCTATACCTCTGCTTTCCACAGCAGTTCAAATGCTACCCAGAGGTCTTTTTCAATTTAGGCATTACTATGACACACAATCACATATTTGCTCAAATGCAGTTACTCCATTCTCCATTGCAGTTTTCAAAAGTTGAGGCAAAACTTTACAAAGTCATCTGATCTTGTGGGTTTATAATGCCATTGCTGGTTCTTTCAATACCAACTCAGTATTCCTTTTAAAGCCTTAACCTGTGAAAAGTTTTACCCATGTAGTATTGCAGTATATTGAACACTTATATACATCATGTATTTACACCATTAATTGGCTTTATTCTTTAGCCCTAAAAAGTGACTCTGCAGGCTGTGCAGGTTTCTGTATCACCACAGCAGACTCACAGCAGGAACTGTGAGCAGAACACACATTTGTCTGTGCACAAACACTCTGCACATTTCCTAAGGTGGTTACTCGGGTCTGACAGTTCATTACCTCTGGCTTTATCTCTCAACCCAAAGGATATGTTTACACATCTGACTAAAATCTTTCCTCGCCTGTTTTATTTGTAATTTCTTTGTAAAATCACCATTCTCTCACTGTCACTCTTCACGTCTTTACAGAATTGTTTGCCAAACTTCTTTGTCTATTTTACTGATGAAGTACTGAGGAAACAAAAGATAATGTCATATTAAAATGTGCTCTCTGGCTGGGATACACTCTGGTTTTGTAACAAGATACTGTGTACCTACTAGGACAATATGTCATACTCCTATGGCCAAAGATTGGATTGCAATTGCTGGCAGCTTAGGCAGAATAAATTTCTTCATTGAAGTCCAAATCTCATTAAAAAGAAACATTTCTATAAAAGCTGCCTGTCAATATATTCCCAAGAACTGTTTCAAGAGATGACATTTTACATTCTTCTATATGAAAAATCCTAACTTCTAGCTGTATTTACCTCCTCCCAAATGAAACCATTTCACCACAAATTTGCAAAAAATATAAAATTAGACTGAGTACCAAGCTCAAGCTGGCAAACTTGGTGAGAGCACTTTATTACCAAACTTTGAAGCAATCCATGGATCTCTTCAAATGTTAAAATGTTACCTACTTCTCCCTGTGCTAGTCCCTAGGGCCAGAAATTTGCATTTTCCTTGAAATTTCTGCAGGGAAGAATCCGGACCATAAACTTTCCCCTGCCTGTGTCTACAGGTAGATCATATTCTTGATTTCAGTTTTCAAGGAGGAGGTGTAGAAACTGTACTGGTGTCACCTAAAACCATGCCAGGTGACCTGTTCCAGTAGTCCAGCCCTACCTCTGGCTACTCCACCAGAGTAATGTTTTTACTGGTCTTTCATCATTCAGGTAATTTCCTGCTACAATGATCTTCTCTATCCAGCTATCAAGACAATGATCCCTAAGCACTTACTACTAGTAGTCTTTCTGTAAAGGTCACTGTACTCTACAAATGATTTATGGCAACCTGTAATATAAGAGGGAAGACAAAAAATACCCTAAAAAAAAAAAAAGCGAAACAACTGCATCATGGTTTACTCTAATTTTGTTTATCTAATACTGTGGCTGAACAAACTCTCAGAAGCTTTTTGGCCTGTGAAATAGTATCTGCAAATCTTTAAACAACGTGCTTCTTAATGGTTGGATTAACTCAAACTGTACAAACCCCCTTAGACTAAGATTGCACTGCTTTCATGTGAAGTAGCAAGGCAGTGTGTCACAGAAATAAATAAAGATTTTGTCCTGTTGACTCTCAGCCTACCAATCATGGAAAAGGGGGCAAAAGGCCTTGTTATGTGGCCTGTGATCTTATCCCTTATCCTTTCTGACCAGTACAAACTGTCAGGAAAGAAATAGCTCTGCTGATAAGAAGGAATATCTCCCTCTCTTTTAAGTGGCAGTATAGTAGCTGTTCTCCTTCAAGTCAAACAGAGCTCATAGTGCAGTATTTATTTAAGAAATTTTCCAATATGATGAATTATTAACTTGTTTTGGTTGTGTCTTTTTGGATTAGGCTGTGGAAAAGAAGTACAACTCCCACAATATCTCCAGATCTCAGCATCACTTTTCTTTTGATCGGTACACTTTGGATTTATAGAAGCAAACTGCAATCATATTATCAGTAAAAAAAACAAAAAACAAAAAACAAAACAAAAAAACCCACTTTTGAAAAACTTGTATTAACATTTTAATCAGATGCTTTTGAAATCATCTTCAATGAACAGCAGTTAACTCAAACACCCACCTGGGACAGCAAAGTCAGTTTGATGTTTGTATATTCCTGCTTACTGAGACCTTCCAACAGGAAGAGCTTGGTTATTAAAAAACAACCGCCTGTGTATTTACATGGAGGTTTTAGGAAAGGCAATGGGAAAAACGGTGCCTTTTTATATTGCTGACAACCAACTTCACTTCCATGGGGGATATTTGAGCATCATGCCTAATGTTGTCTGAAGCAGGGGCTTAAATGAGAAACAACTGGTTGATCCTACTCTTAGCTGAGAACAAAGTGACAGGAGAGATAAGAGAGACTGCATGGGCTGAGTCTGAACAAATTTGTTCTTTGCAATGCTTCTTGGTGCCTGAGCTTTCAAGTGATCAAACAGCAGAGCTATGGTTATGACTGCTTACCTGTCTGTTATGAACAAGGGAACTGGAAATTCTTCCTTTATTTGTGAACCAAGGTAGTCTAGTCATGGAAAACATAAACTATGTGCTTTTATTGAGCATGATACAACCATGCTGTTTACCTTGCAGCTGGTGCTAGTCATTAGTTTTCAAAAGGATTTTAAGCTCTTCAGTGCAACACCCAACAAACCTAGAATGGACTCAAAGCGAAACATTCTCCTTGGCTCATCTGGGCTTTTCTTCCCCTTATAACTCTTATTCAACTTACCCTCCCTCCTGGATTTCAGATAAAATTACTTAAATCAGGCTGTTGCAACAGAACACTGCCAGACTCAGCTTCTTTGCTGAATTTGGGTGAACAAATGTAGGTGATTTTGTGGGTTGGCAGAGACAGCAATATGAAATCAGGCTGGCTGTTCTGGTTAAATGAGCAGTCAAACAGTATGTAAGATTAGGTTTCCAAACATAGCTCCCTGCCATATATTGAGGTAAGTAAAACCAGATCATTGCCCTTGTCTCCACTAAAAGTATCTGAAGGTAGAATGAACATTTTGAAATTATGACTGCATTTTAAAAGACTTCTGAAAGATCACAGAACCCAGACATATAAGAAAATTTTCAAACCACAGGGAAGATAAGCTGAAAAACAAAGCAGTAGTGGCTAGACAAACCTCACTTGAAAGGCTTGATAACTTTTGTCTGACTGCTTTTGCAGAGGAAGTTAGGAGTTAGAAAAGCTATTCTGCTCTCAAAATCTAATACTGTGTTCCTAAAATTATAAAAAAAAAAAAA